>QRFJ01005809.1:0-39474 GCA_006176705.1 Cocos nucifera
AGAGATCCCATATACCTTATTGGTAGTGAGCATCCCTATAAGTCCTTAATTCTTGAAAGTAGATAATACAGATAATAAGGTTACAGGGAGATATATATATATACTCAGTCCTCTATCATCAACTCATATTAAATTTTTTCCATAAACTCCATTTGATACCAATTGGTTGTAAGAGTTAAGGATTAACTCACTAAATACACAACTCTTTTCTAATTATGCTTCTACTGCGGATTTATTATGCAACATCGATTACTCAGATTAATCAGGCTGCTGCCTCCCTATACACCTACATGAATACTTTAACCGGAGCACCAGGATCCTTTCATATTTGAGATGGATTAATCCGAAGAACTGGTAGTCCCCTTAGGAGCATATCGCCAGTTTCACTATACCAACTCATGATTCTATTGTGCTGATATGGTTTGTGGCTCAAGCTAACAAGCACCCAGGGGTTCCCATAAATGGCTAGGAGACAACCGGATAATCGGGGCTGTAATTGTGTGTCAAACTATACACTCTCAAGTGAATCTGTCGTATGCATTCAAGGTCAATATGGAAACATGACACCACTACGTACCATCGAGTCAGCTCATGATGGTTGGACTGGAAGAAGGTGACTTCCTAATGACTAATCGTAGGTGGTCACGACCACCGTGTGGCCCTCTCGTGTTCTCGCGTGTAACGATGTATCTGGATGATCTTTGCATCTAGGGTGAAATGTCCCACTATTTTCGTAGACTGCAAACTTCTCTACTATAAATGAGAGCGAGTCGTCTCAACCAACCTTCCGGATCAATCAAGCCATTCCTCGTGATGATGCCTAATGGTCGGGAGCTGTTATGAGTTCTAATTATGTTCGATTATATGGGTCTAAAATTTTGCAAACTCTTCGAAAATATGAATCTTATCATTACCTTTAGATTTACTCTAGGATGTATTCATAGATACTATTATAACCAGGTGTGATGAGAAATAGTCCATTTATTGATTAAAGTCAAAATTAATAATTTTGCCCTAGAAGTGTAATAAGCAAGTGTCAGCCAATTCTGGCTTCTAGGGCACGCATAATCTAACAGATACCACTCAGCCGTTCTCTAGGGGCTTCTAAAAGCAATACTTAAGTGGGACAATCGAACAGATATTCAGAGTAAGAAGAAGTTGAGGGAGAAATGGTCTGTATTGATTCCAACCTTCTTAAAACCGTAATTCGACAACCTAGTGTTATTTAGCACATAATGGGCAAGTAGGCTAGAACGCAAATAAACTCTCGACTAATCCATACATCGAAAAGCACTCTCGAGCCATGTACAGCACCATCGTCTCCATGCTCTCATGCCTCTGATCTAGACCGATTATACATATAGCCGCCTCAAGATTTAAACAGTAAGACCCAACTCAGGACTAGAGCCCACGATACTAGCCAAAAGTCCCTCAACTCTGCGCTGAGCCGATTGCCATCGGGACATTTATGCTTAGAACTCTGAGACATGAGTGGACCAGTCTGTTGCTGAGCTAGCATGCTCGAACGTCATAGCTCTCTAATTTCTATCACTCTCAGACTTAGCAGCACCAGCAATTTTGGACTGAGTCGGCTACTCAAGAAATCTCTTTCTAGCAGTCGTTGTACCCCGACTTGTTTCTTACTTTACCATTGTATCAAGCTCTGAAGACAACAGCTTGAAATCTTCGGAGGCACAAACCTCTGACTCCTCCCGTGGCCTCCTAGGAGCTATGACATATATAGTCTACTAGGAATCACTAAAACCTTAATACAAAATTATGGATTGCTACGGAGGCAGATTAGAACGCACTATGATAGAAGGGAGCGCACCAGAGTCAGCATGAGTTTCTAAATATGGCCAAGAATCGACACAAGTCGGAGATAACTCGCCTCGATCACTTGATGTGGAAAGTTCAATGTCGTACTCCTGAAGGATCATAACTTTGATTATACGAAACATCGAATCAGGATCAGCGATGGGACAATCACAAAAGTGAGTTTTCAGAGTGGACACCCTTGCATCACCACCTCCAGTGCGAACTACTAATAATAGGGATGGGGTCAAGGAAGGTTGGACCAGACAAACTCCAGGAATCAGCAGATTGAAAAGTTCTGGAGGACATCTAGATCAAACTAAATTCAAGAGAAATCCTCAAAAATTAAGAGGCAAAGGATGCGGAAAACTCCTTAAGAAAAATTGAGAGAATAAGGAGCAAAGGATGCTAGAATAATTAAAAAGAAGGATGGTGGAACTAACCTAGGTTGATCGAGAAGGACAGAGGCAATGAGCACGATGAAGACCAAGCAGAAGAATATCCAAAACCAGGACTCTCAAAGGGAAGGAAGATGAGAACCAAGAAAGGGAGAAGGACTTAAATATCGAAAAGTGGCCCAAAACCATCATGATTGTAGATCTTCTTCGACCATTCTTTGTGCAATGCATGTCCCAAGCATCATGATAAAAGAATGGCAATAAGCAGTGCCTTTATGGCACCATGTCTCGAGCAGCGCTTTGGCAGAAATTTCGAAAATCCATCTCTTCGAGTTGGATCACGTTAAAGGGACTCTAGCACCAATATGGAAGATGACAAAATACCTTTCTTTTTATAGTAATCATAGAATCTAGAAAAGAACTTCGGTAGTTGCCTTTTTAATCCCTTCCTTCGAATTTCGAACTCGAAAGTAAGGGGACTATTGTTTGGGGTAAACCCCGCTCCTACCGAAGTTCGGTCTAATGCTCAGTCAAGTATAATCTATAATCATAGAAGAGCTTCAATTGCCACTTCTCTGCCAGTCGAACTCCTTCCGAACTTCTCCTTTAGCCAAACTCCTTCCGGACTTTTGTTTCAGTCGAACTTCTTTCGAACTTCTCCTTCAACCGAACTTCTCCATCAGTTGGACTCCTTCTAAACTTCTCCATCAATCAAACTCCTCCTGGACTTCTCCTTCAGTTAGACTTCTCCATTCGTCAGACTCCTTTCAGACTTCTCCTTCAGCCGAACACCTCCCAGACTTCTCCTTCAGTAGGACTTCTCCATCAGTTGGACTCCTTTCGAACTTCTTCATCAGTCGAACTCCAACCAGATTCCTTCAGTGGATTACTTTCAGATTTCAACTAGCATTCCTCTTGGATGATCCCCTCTAGTCGTATTCCCTCTAAGTGATTTCTTTCAGTCAAATCCCTTTTAATCTATAGCTCTCTACACGGTATGAATCAACTCACTCATAAACAACTTAGAGGAGTCCGAACTCCTCTAGAATTGATATATGTCAAAGCTTTTCACCAACCAACATCTACTTCCTCCAAACTTCGACTATTAAATCCCAATGAACGGCCATGTCATGACAATGGACACCACTCTCCATAACAAACTCCACGTGGCCTCGAGAGGCCCACTACCCGACGATTATGGATGTCACTTTCCAGTTTGTTATAGGCTTTGTCTATAAAAGAGACCCTCTAGATACATTTTCTTTGAGCTCTCTTCTCCTTTCTAAGACTCTGCTGAATTCTTTCCTGAGCACTCCATTTCTATTGATCAGAAGAGCTGACTTGATCGTCGAAGGGTCCTACTGGAGCCACCACCATCGATTTCAGACAAGACTTTATTTTGCAGGTCACCGATGGAGACCTCTTCTTCCTCAACTCTAGCTCGATCTAGTGTCAATCAGATTCTGCACCAATAAGTTCTAAGCAAAATACTATGGCCGACTTAGTTTTTAAGATGGAGTCATCATAGCATCTAATGCTACCAAGGAAGCTATATGGTTAAGAAAGTTCATCATCGAGCTAAGAGTGGCACCCTTCCTTGATGGTCCAATCCTGCTCTACTATGATAGTAGTAGAGCCATTGCTCAGGTGAAGGAATCGAAGGCATACCAAAGAACAAAGCATATTTTACGTCGCTATATCATCTAATCTGAAAAATCATGGATCGAGATAATGCCAAGCTTCAGAAGATCGATGAAAAGAAAAACCTGGCCAACCCATTCACTAAAGTCCTAGCAATAAAGAAGTTCAATGCAAGTCAAAGATGGATATATGATACTATTTCGAATGGCTTTAGGATAAGTGGGAGTTATTGAAAAATGTATCCCAAAGCTAATCATCAGCCTATTGATGATTGAGCTCTTTCATGTATATGTATGTGAATTGAATATTAATAACATATTATTTGGTTTTATTCATTATAAATGAGTACATCTTCTAATAAACTCTCATATTGTGATAAAGTACTTAAGACTATTTAGAATTGATAAAGAAGGATGGGTTTATTATTTAGTCCTTAAACCTATTTGCAACCAAATGATATGCTATTATAAGGATGATAGCAGTATCAAGTATAAGTCATTGTGCTATATAGGTTGGTTATCCTCTTAACTAAGGAGTGTGGAGACATTAGTATGACATACAGATGAGATATAGTAGTATATCTGCATTAAACGTGACCACACCGGAGCATTCTACTATCAAGACTTGCTCCAAAGGGATATGAATATAAGTGTCCCTCAGATTTTAGATCACCAGGTGACTTGCAAGCAACTCACTGCACTTTGGTGTCAGACTACTTGAATTTCTAATTTAGTGATGAAAGATTTTTGAGTGTAGTTAAGTACTTGTTAAGTCAGTGCATGATGAAGATGGGATTGACTGCTCCAAGAGTTTGAAGATAATGCATCACTGTATTTCAATTCAGCAAAATCTTGGCTAGGATAATCAATGTGATGGATTAAAAATTTAAAATACAATGTGGATGACTTATTTAGGGTTGACAGTTAAACCCTAGGTCATCCTCTAGGCATTTAGGATCAAAGGGATGAATTATATGGTAATCATATTCTAGTAGGTTCTAAATATTATTTCGTATATATTCGGTCTATCCGATCATTGAGCATCATTGCTAGATGGTCACTTTGATCCAAAAATTTATTCCTATGCTACTGGCTTAGGTTCGAACCTATAGGATCATGCTCATAAGAAGTACCTATCTAATCATATGGCTAATTGAGAGTCCCATCAGACTAGGACTCTTGATCAGAAGTCCCATTGAGGTAGAACTTTGTGATGAGGAGTTAGGTTAGAACTCTATGATCAAGAGTTTCACTGGATTGGGACTATAGTCAAGAGTCCCACTGGATGGGGACTTTATGGTCAGGAGTCCCATTAGACGGTGACTCTATGACCAGGAGTCCTACTCGATTGAAACTCTATCTTTGAATGATTAGTTAGCAATAAGATTATTAATTATTTTAATCTGATTGAACAATGAAGTTTGGATCAAATCTAATTGAGTTGGATTTAATTTGATTTGATCCGATTAGATTATGAGATGACCTAATCGCTAAGAAAAATTGGTTCCTGATTTGATCAGAACTTTGACTCGATCAAATTTTAATTTGATTAGAATTTAATTAAGTTAGTTTAAAGTATAATTAGATTGGATTTGATCTTAGTAAATTGGTTCTAATCTGGTTGGAATCAAATAAGAAAATTAGAGTCCAAATAGGTTGGACTAGTCCATGCGCCAACCTCCCTATATGCCACATAATCTCATGCATTCACTTCTTTCATGCAAGTAATGATTTGTGTGTGAAGAGAGGGTCGATGCCTAGGCTTTCCCATGGACTCATTAGATGGAATTTCATTTGTTTCAAATTATAATCCAAAAGAGTTTGGATTGAATGAGAAATAGAGTTCAACTCTATCCAAATACCGCAGCCCAGTTTATTTAAAAGCCTTTTTCTCTTTGTGCACCACTTCAAATCCTATTTCCATGAAAAACATCAGAGAGAAGGGGAATAAAACCACCAGGGGGTGTGAGATTTTAGGATGGGAAGTCATCTAAGGTGTGTGAGAAAGAGAAGATATCCTTCTTCTCTAAGGGTAATAAACCTAGTTCAAGGATTTTATTATGGGAGAAAGAAAAATATGAGAAAAAACTTATTTTCCTTGTTCTTCTTCCTCTCCCCACATCCTCCATTGACTCATCTTCAACTTCAAAAGGTTTGAGAGGTTTGAAGAATAAGAAGAGTTTAGATCAGCCTGTCATACGATCTTCATATGATCTAAAAGCCCTGGGAGATTGGATCAGCGTAGGACTTCAAGTGGATAATTTGTAGAGGCTAGACATCTTGTGTAGTTACAAGCAACCTTCAGATCTTCACATCTAGAAGTTACAATTATTGAGAACAGCGATCTGTTTCTAAACCTTAGCTGATAGATCTAAAAGTTTCTAGGTTTCTACATCGATGTGATCGATGTTAGGATTTCATTTTTCAGATTTTTTTATGCATGTTACTTTTCATATTATAGATCATTAGGTAGATATTTTAGATCTACTCCTAAGCATATAAAATAGATTAAAATACTTAATCTTTTATTTTTACTTTAAAAAAATTCTAAAAATGCTTAGAATGCCTGTCGATTTTCTAACAGCGATCTTTGTAAGGAAGCAAGCACCCCGATGAGATTGAGATATTTTGATCATATCAATCTTAGTGGATACTTGTAGAGGTCAAACATTTGTACAGCTACGAAAGGACCTCGAAGATATCCTCAGATCGTTGGATCATTGGATTGCAGTGAAGATCTACTTGCCTAAAGTTAAAATTTAGATCCTCCTTTTAGATTTTATCTTGCATATCTAATGATGCTTGGGTTATGAGATTTGATCTCAATGCATGCTAGATTAGATTAGATCTAACAAAAATATTATTTTATCCGCTGCATACTTTATATATTTTAAAATTTTTGAAATTTTTGCACCCATATCTTTTTGCCATATGATGACGAAAATGCAAGTTTAAGATTTTGATATTAGATCTAAAAATTATTTTTTGATCTAAAAATCTAAATTTTAATTGATCATGGAGATGATTTTAGATCTAAATATCTAATTTTCATATTTGAAATTAAGAATTTTCATGATCGAGATGATAGAATTCATGATCTAAAAATCTATTTTCCGATCTAGAATCTACATGGTTGAACTTCATGCGATGGATTTTAAGATTTGAAAAGCTATTTTTAGATCTAAAATTTAGATTAATTAATGTCCATGCATTCAAAATTTTGAATCTAATTTATATGTGATGTAAATTTTTTTAGATCTAAAATTAGAAATATTAGATATATCTTCTTTAATATTAGATCTAAAATTAAAATTATTAAGGTTTGCATCATACTGACAAAAGGTTGTCTTAGTATATATGCGAACAGGGCATTTGAAAAGTATTTTCAAATTATTTTAATCATAAATTTAGATCTAATTTTACTTATATGAGATATGCACCATGTTAGTTTTAGATCTGAAAAATTATATATATGATCTATATTTTATAGATTTTAGATAAAAAAATCATATATGAGGTATATGATTTTAGGTTTAGATCTGAAAAATATTTTGAGATCATAAACCATTAATTCATGCACTTAAATATAATGTAAAAATTACTTTTAGAATCTGAATTTTGGATTATGCATGATGATATGGGTAGAACAGTTAGGTCTAGTGATTGGACTATAATTAGGGTCTTCGATTAGATCAAGTTAGAACCCTTGTCTATTTTTAGTAGTTGATTGAACCTAATCAATAGTTGATTAGAATTATGTCAAAAATGCTCAAGATTGAGTTGTAGCTGGTCACATCGATTCACATTTGATGTGAATTGATTAACTCAAGATCTAATTTGGCTCAGTGAATCGAGCTCGAGTCAGTAGGTTGACCTATTTAATTCTATTTAACCGATCGGTGTCTAAGGCAAGTCTTGATCAATGGTTTTTAATTGGGACCATGCTTACCTGGCCAATCCAATGGTGTCTAATGTAAGAATGGTGACCCTTCCACCAATCTCACTTACGTGGCCAACTTAGTTGATTAAGTCTTGAATAGGATTACTTAGTCATTCGTGTTCACCCTTGCCAACTAGGTTAGTTAGACATGAGATTGTGCTAACCTGAACCTAGTCAGTTAGACATGAGATTATGCTAATTTAATTTAGATGAGACTTGAGCCCAAATCTCTCCATAAATATTAAGTCCTAGATCTTCCATTGTTGTAGAAGTGCGGGCATCTTACTAGTGTTGATTATTCTCGACTGAGTATAGTGGTTCAGTTGCATCGAAAAAACATAACCACCCTATTAGCATGAGATATTGCTAGGTAATGATGGGGTTCGGCCCAATAACTAAGGATGATGAGGGACCTAATGACAACTTTACCTATGCATTGAATGGTGGGTCTAATTTAACTAAGGATTGGACCAATAACCAGGCATAGTGTCATGTATGAAGGGATCTCAAAGCAAATCCCAATAACGTGTGGCTCAGTCAGCCCTTCATAGGGAAGAAGAGAATCGATCAGCCTTCCTAGCATGGGAATCTAGTCTCTATGATTTAGGCCACGCCCAACAATAATAGAACACAGCGGAATGCGACACCAGAAAATACCATGAAGAAGAAGAAGAATAAAGGAGAAGAGAACTTTTATCAAATAACCACTCACTGGTTTACAATAGAAGCTCTCTTGATCTCTTGATCTCTCGAAGATCCAAGACAATCCTTAGACGATCTGTTTCTTTTCCTCTCTCTCTTGATCTCCAACCCTACCCTTGAGTGTCCTTTTATATAGGAACAACCCTAGGTTATAAGTCCCTCACGAACTCAACTCTCTAAGTACAAGATAAGGATAAACTCAGAATCTCCATTCTTGCAAGATCCTATGCAGTTATATAAAAATGCCAAGTTTGTGATCCAAACGAACTCAAATTACAACAAAACTTGATCTGTTGGATTCAGAACAAAAAATCCTTTAAGATAACGTCTGATAAGTATCATAAATTTACCAATAAAAGTATTAATTTATCAATTAATTTATATTAATTAATGATTAATTTATACATATTTTAAAGAAATCAATATTTTTATTAATTAAAAAATAAATAATAAAAAAATAAAAAATAAAAAATAAAATTTTATAATCAATAGAAAGAGCTCATTTTTCTAATCACAATGAAATAAGTTTGAAATAAAATAGAGCTAAAACGAAGAAGATATGAATTTTTTAAAAAAATAAAATAAATAAAAATTTTTAAAAAAAATATATGGCTCAGTCGGCTCAAGCCACCGCGCCATATCAGTCGGCGCATCCAAATGCACCGCGCCAAGCCGACAAGCTAGCGCACCGAGCCAAGCCGACAAGCCAGCACACCAAGCCAGCCATGCAAACCGACTTAACTGTGGAAGCCATCAAACGGTCCACAATCCAGGCATGGACCGTCAGCTCAGAAGAAATCGGCGAATCACGGTGCGACACATGGTGGACCTAGACCCTTAAAGGGTTCACAGAAAATCTATCATGGCTCATAGGGCATTTTGGTCTTTTCACTTGGCGATAGAAGTGCTGATTGGCTGCGGTGTGTGGTGCAGCCGATCCACGCGGTCCATAGGAATAGTAATGCACGATTGGATGACTGCGGTAGCTCATGATCAAGATCAAACGGCTATGGTTATTTTTGGATTTGATTCAGCTTCAGACTTCACGCGGATCACCATCCAATGGCAGCGCACGATCCCGAGGATGATCCAATGGTTCAGAATGCTCCCAACAGTAATCAGAACTCCAGACACATGATCGGTGGTCAGATTTTCTCCATCAACATGTGATCAATGGCCAAAATTTGATCCGACCTGATTTGGGCTGATACGCATCCAATTTTAATGATTTTTTGCCCGTTGAATTCCCATTGAATGGCTGGATTTCATCAAACCTACCAAAATTTGTTCAGGACTCTTATTTATCCAAATTCTATTCCAGTTTCTTTGTATTTTGAAGATTAAAAAGGTTATTAGTCCCATATTGCCTAGAAGAAAATCCTCCACCCCCTCCTAGCTCAATAAAAAGGACCCTAGGCTTCTAGAATAGATAGATCTGATGGAAGGGAAGCCAAGGTACAGGGTGGAAGCCAAGCTCTAGGTTGAAGGTTGCTTCAAAGCTACAGTGCTGAGAAGAAGAGCCAGTCTTCTACGCCATCTCCACGCCTATGCTGATCTGCGATCTTCTTCTAGTTTTCTTTTCTCTTTCTTTTTCTTTAATTTTTTGTATTTAAATTCTAAATTTAAGTTTTAATAAAGAAATCTTTATTATTTTTTTCAATTCTAGCTCTTTAAATTAATTGTTCTTTATTGCTCTTTAATTTTATTACAAGTAGCCGCGAAGATCTAAATAGTGGATCTTAGTACCAAATTTATTTTTGCATAATTTAAATTCTACTTTTATTTATAAATCTATTTTCTGACTTTAATTTTAAAGCCCTTCTTTTTTCTTTTAAAAAATAAAAAAATTAAAAATTAAAAATTTTAGAATTAAATCATTGCCTCTCTATGGATTCAACCCGACTCTCTTAATAATTTTTAATTAATTTAAAAAGTAAAAAGTCATATTTAAACTGATAAACACGGTGTCTTAACGACAACATCACGATCTTAATAAATTTTTGGCACCTTTATCGGGGAGGCATAACAATTAAAATTTTTTCATTTCTTTGATTTTTTTTATTGCCTACTAATTATTTTTCTTATTTATTTTATAGAAAAAAATAGAGAAAAGAACAAAGAAGATTAGGGCACAAACAAAACTCTCAATCCTATTTGGTGAGATCATTCCTAAACCCTAAATCTCTTTTCTTATTTTTAATATTTACTTTATTTTTAAATTAATTAAAAATTATCTACTTAAATCTAATTAAAAATCTCATCACAAGATTAGAAATTCTAATTATTTAGAGCATCCATCATATTAGTTTTTTTTTTATTTATTTTTTATTTTTTTTGGTGATTGCTGGAGGCAAAGTAAGCCTTTCAGAATTCAATTAGTTGCATGCATCTAGTTTAAATTGCATAGAACTCTTTGATTGGAAATTTTGTTTATATTCATATTCAACCAAATTAAGGGCACAACTCATTAAACAAGATAAGGTAGGAATTTGATTATTCTTCCTTAGCCCACAAACAACCAACCAGCATTCTGCATTAACCCAAACCTTAACTCTTAAAATCAATTAGACATCAATCCTTAAGGATATTCAAGCTCAATAGGATAAGAAACTCTAAGAGTTGAACCAAGTTAGGGTTAATCAATTCGACTGGTTTCTAAAAAAGTAGTTCGGAGACATTGGGCCCAAAGGAAGGTGGTTACTTAATTGATTTCGTTCGCTTACCTGGCCAAGCATAATTGGTGTCTAAGGCAAGCAACGTGGGGAGTCCCACCGACCTTACACTTACTTGGCCAGTTGATTGACTGATCCTCTACTTGGAGGACTCGAAGGTGATCTTGGTAGTTACGATTTATCTAGACCTAAGACAACCCTTAGTCAGGATTAATTGCCTAACTTGTTTGCTAAATAACATCAAACATAAACCATAAATTAACTCTTCTCCCTATCATCTCTAGATTTAAGACTCCTTAGGATCTTTCTTTAGAACCCTGTTCTTTCTTTCTCTCCTCTTTTCTTAAAAAAATAATAATAATAAAATAAAAAAAATAAAAAAATATATATCTTGAACCATATATTAGGTTGCACTAGTACATGCATGGTAGAAGATCGCTTTTACCTGACGTTAAACCAAATCCTGAAATTGAAAGACTAATTTATATAAGACCAGATAATCAAATGGCTGAAAATTGTGAAGAACCACCTAGGCAGATGAAGGAATACTTTATTTCTTCCACCTACAATCCATCGACTTGCATCCACTTACCTGATATTCCTGCTAGCCACTATGAGATCAAGTCGACCACAATCCAGATGCTCCCATCTTTTTATGGGAACACCAATGAAGATCCTTACAAACATCTGGATGAATTCTTAGAAATCTGCTCTACGGTAAAAATTCAGAATTTTTCTGATGATGCCCTTAGACTGACCTTGTTTTCTTTCTCATTAAAAGATAAAGCCAAGTACTGGCTTGGCACATTAGGAAGAACAATTCAAACATGGGCAGAGATGCAACATGAATTTCCTTAAGAAATTTTATCCCATAGGACGAACCAATACCATGAGGTGAGCCATCACGGGATTTGCTCAGCTTCCAGGGGAACAAATTCATGAATCATGGGAAAGACTTAAGGAACTTCTTAGAAAATGCCCACACCATGGTCTATCTAAGTGGCAAATTGTACAAGCTTTCTATGAAGGTTTAGGAGATCAATATAAGCAGATGGTTGATGCATCCTGTGGAGGTGCATTCATGAGCAAAAGTGAGGATGAAGCTTATACCTTGTTTGAAACCTTAAGTGAAAACTCTATTAACCATGCTTCATTATCCTCTTATGAAAGATCAATTTCTCAACAAAAATGGGCAGGAATTTATGAGATCAAAACTCTAGAACTTAATTCTAAGACAGACTTGAACATAATAGCACAAAAATTAGATAAAGTCGATCTTATTGCCCAGAAATTAGATCAATTCCTAAATCTAGGTCAACAATCTCCTGCACAATACACACCAGCTTCTAATTATCAGGAGATTTGCTCTATTTGTGCTAGCCCAATACATCATGTAAGTGAATGTCCCATGGTTGCACAATTACCACCTCTTATCCAAGAACAAGTCCAAGCTGCTCAAGGTTACTCCAAACCACTTAATGACCCATATTCAAATTCATATAATCCTGGTTGGAGAAACCATCCTAATTTCTCTTGGAAACCACAACAGACTCAGGCTCAGACCCAAATCCCACCAATCCAAAATTATCAAAATAGGCCCAATACCAGAACTATGCCTATAATAAGGGTCAGCCTAGTCAGTCTTTTCAACCACTGCATTATAATCAGCCCTCATACCCACCTCCTCAACAGACCAATCTAGCCGACGATAAATTCAATTAACTTCAACAATTAATTCTAAGCCAACAACAATCAATCGCAAGGTTAGAAGCTCAAATAAGATAATTAGCTGAGTCTAGCATGAGGAGAGAACTAGGTCAATTACCAAGCCAACCAATTGCAAATCCTAAAAATAATCCATCCAATGTCTATCAACCATCTGGATTTACTCATCCATCTAACATCCCACCTAAGAATCCCCAATTAGAAAATGCCAAAGCAATATCTGAACTTAGAAGTGGTAGGATTCTTAAGGATCCATACCAAGACCAGGTAATAGAGGCTAATACTAATGTTAGCCAAGATGAAAAATTTGAAGAAGAGGATAGTACTGAAACCAATCATATAGAAGAACCTAAGCTTAGAATAGGTACTGACACTGATAAGATAGATAAAGAAAAGAAGAGAATAGATAAATTATCCGAGACATATAAACCCAAAGCTCCATTCCCTTCGGCCTTAAAAGCAGACTTTTCCCATAAAAAGTAAGAAGCATGCAACAAGGAGCTAATGAAACTATTTAAACAAGTTCATATTAATTTACCCCTCCTTGATGCAATTCATCATGTCCCGGTTATGCTAAATTTCTAAAAGAACTCTGCACCCAAAAGCATGAGCCACAAACCACCAAAAGAGTTATGCTATCTGAGGATGTAAGTGCGGTCCTATTAAATCCAATACCTCAAAAGATGAAAGATCCTGGTGCTCCCTTAATTTCATGTGTTATAGGAGGCATTACTAGACCTAGAAGCTAGTGTGAACCTACTTTCAACCTCGGTTTATGAAAAATTTAGGATTGGAGAACTAAAACCTACATCGGTTATTTTGCAATTACCTGATAGATCTATAAAAATACCACATGATTTGATTGAGGATGTTCTAGTTAGAGTAGACAAATATTATTTTCCAGTAGACTTCCTCATACTTGACATGGAACCATCTTAAGAACTTAACCAGAATCCCATAATTTTAGGATGTCCATTCTTAGCGACTGCCAATGCCAATATCAACTGTAAGATAGGAGCTATGGACATTTCTTTTGGGAATCAAAAAGTAAGAATTAATATTTTTAATACCCCAAAATACACTCAAGAGGAGGAAGACTGTTTTGTAATCAATCAAGTAGATGAAATAGTTGAATCTAATTCCTCCCTAGATTTACTGCAAGATGATAAACCCACTAAAGAAACTCAAACCCAGGAAGTGAATGCCTTGCTTAATTCACCTACACCATCACATTCATTACCTTGGTCAATGAAAGTTGAGCCCTTACTCGAACAAAAAAATTGAACCATTACGTCCTTCAATTCAGACCCCACCACAACTTGAACTAAAATCTTTACCTGAATCACTTAAGTATGTATTTTTAGGATCAAAGAAAATCCTACCAGTAATAATTGCTTCTAACTTAACTACTGAATAGGAAAATCAATTGGTAAATATTCTGAAAATATATAATAAGGAGGCCATAGGTTGGACCGTCGCTGATTTAAAAGGAATTAGTCCATCAATATGCATGCACCATATTTATACAGAAGATAATGCCAAACCAACTTGAGGGATGCAAAGACAGCTTAACCCTAACATGCAAGAAGTAGTCAAGAAAGAGGTAATTAAATGGTTAGATGCTGGAATTATTTATCCTATCTCTGACAGCCACTGGATGAGTCCCACATAAGTTATTCCAAAGAAATCTGGACTCACGGTTGTCCACACTGAACATGAAAACTTAGTACCAACACGACTTTCCACTAGATGGTGTGTCTACATAGATTGTAGAAAATTCAATACAACCATCCGAAAAGATCACTTTTTCTTACCCTTTATCGATCAAATCCTAGAAAACAATACTTTTGCTTTTTAAATGGATACTTAGGATACAATCAGATAGCAATCTACTAAGGAGATTAAGAAAAGACCACCTTTACATGTCCCTATGGAACCTTTGCTTTCCGTAGAATGCCATTCGGATTATGTAATGCACCTGTGACTTTTCAAAAGTGCATGATGTCAATATTTTCAAACATGATAGGAGATTTCTTAGAAATATTCATGGATGACTTTTCAATCTTTGAAGAATCTTTTGAGAATTACCTCAATAATTTAAAAAAAATATTAAAATGATGTATTGAGGCTAATCTAGTGTTAAGCTAGGAAAAGAGCCACTTCATGGTTCAAGAGGGGATCATTTTATGACATATAGTATCTAAGAAAGGGATTGAGGTAGATAAAGCTAAAGTTGAACTAATTTCTAAACTTCCTTCTCTCACTTCTGTCAAGCAAATTCGATCTTTTCTTGGCCATGTAGGATTCTATCGTCGCTTCATCAAAGACTTCTCTAAAATTTTTTGTCCTTTATGTAATCTACTTGCTAAGGATGTTTCTTTTAACTTTAATGAAAATTATCTTAAAGCTTATGAAATCTTAAGAGAAGCTGTGACTAAAGCTCCAATCATACAACCTCCTTCTGGTCACTACCTTTTGAAATTATGTGCGACGCCTCAGATTTTGCCATAGGAGCTATCCTGGGCCAAAGGGTAAACAAATGTCCTATAGTGATCTATTATGCCAGTAGAACTCTGAATGAAGCACAAATGAATTACCACCACTGAATGAAGCAACCAATGATCATAAAGTAGTCTTAAATTTTATTCAGAAGAATATTTTTTCTAAGTTCGGATTTCCACGTGCTATCATTAGTGATGGAGGTACCCATTTTACAAACCACCAATTTTGAACTTTATTACGAAAATATGGGATGACACATAAGATAGCTACACCATACCATCCGCAGACAAGTGGCCAGGTAGAAGTATCTAATAGGAAAATTAAGAATATCTTACAAAAGACTATTAGGCCTTATCGAAAAGATTGATCAGATCGATTAGATGATGCATTATGGGCCTATAGGATAGCTTATAAAACCCCTATTGGAATGTCTCCCTATAGATTAATTTATGGAAAAGCATGTCACCTTCTGGTAGAACTTGAACATAAAGCATATTGGGCAATAAAATAATTAAATTTTAATTTAAACCAAGCTGGTTCCAATCGGATGTTACAATTGAGTGAATTAGAAGAATTAAGGCAAGAAGCTTATGAAAATTCAAAAATCTATAAGGAGAAAATGAAAGCCTTCCATGATAAACATATTTCAAGAAAAACCTTTGAACCAAATCAACAAGTCTAGTTATTTAACTCAAGGCTTTGATTATTTTCTAAAAAATTAAAATCCAGATGGGATGGACCTTATATAGTTAATCACGTATTCCCACATGGTGCAATCAAACTCTATGATCCTAGGACTAAAAATTTCTTTAAGGTAAACAGCCAAAGGCTTAAACCATATATCAAAGGAATATCATTAAATCAAAACATTAATCAAATACAATTAATAGAACCACAATGAATTAAACTGCATTTTGTCTGGCTGAAGATAATAAACTTAGCGCTTGTTGGGAGGCAACCCAATACTTCTTGAATCTAATTTATTCTTTTTAGTTTCTTTTCTTTTTAGGCTAAGCTGGAGAAGGACCAAAAAGCTGGAGAAGAATCATAAGCTTCAAGATCCATGCTAAATAAATAAATATAATTTACACCCTTTTATTTATTTTCCCTCTCCATTGAGGACAATGTCAATTCAGTTGGGGGGTAAAAAAAAAAAATAAAAAAATATAAAATAAATAAAATAAAAATAATAAAAAATAATAATAATATATATATAATAATAATCAAATTTTAAAGCTATTTTAAAAATTTTTGGATAAACCATATTTCAAGAAAGAAAATATTAAGCAAAATAAACTAGAAAAAGTAATAAAGTTAGAAAGTATTAACTAATAATGGTAGCGAGTTAAGAAGCAGATTACTTGGTCAGACCATTAGCAGCCTAGTTAGATCATTTAAAGGTTGACAACACTTCTAATTGCACATACACACTAATGAAGCATAGTAGGTGTTGATTATAAGGCTAATTAAGGATTCAATTATCACTAAAAATTGGTGGTTTATATATACCTCAATTAAAGAAACTTGAATTTGAGGAAAGAGCTACCTGCTTAAATAAAAAGTGTAAAATACAGAGTATTTGTGGATTGCCCTAAACTAGAACTCTGCACCTAAGTTAAGTGTAGAAGTTCACATCAAACGGTGAAGGGAAGGCTAAGATGCTCAGCATAATTTTCAAAAAAAAAAAAAGGATGAAAGCTATCTTAATTCATGCACTTAACTTGGAAGTATATAGAAAACTAACCAAAATAGGTGATAAAAGAATATTCGTTTGTCCTTTGAATCAACACTCAAATGCTAAGTTAGTATTCACGAAACCAAGTACTGAAAATCTTTAAATAAACTCTAAAAAAATTTTTGATTAATCTGCCATGAAATTTACTTCTGAATCTCAATACTTAGTAATATTGTCTAAATTTTTGATCTTAAATCCTAAATCTATTCTTGTGAAGAAGAATCTCAATGAAATATGGTAATTGATCTAAATTAAATTCTTTCTTTACTCGAGGATGAGCAAAACTTAAGTTGGAGGGTGTAATAAGTACCATAAATTCATTAATAAAAATATTAATTTATTAATTAATTTATATTAATTAATGATCAATTTATATATATTTTTAAAAAATTAATATTTTTATTAATTAAAAAATAAATAATAAAAAAATAAAAAATAAAAAATAAAATTTTATAATCAATAGAAAGAGCTCATTTTTTTGATCACAACGAAATAAGTTATAAATAAAATGGAGCTAAAACAAAGAAGATATGAATTTTTAAAGAAATAAAATAAATAAAAATTAAAAAAATAACATACGACTTAGCCGGCTTAAGCCGCCGTGCCATATCAGTCAGTGCATCTAAATGCACCACCCCAAGCCGACAAACTGATGCATCGAGCCAAGCCGACAAGCCAGCGCGCCAAGCCAGCCACGCAAGCCGACTCAGCTATGGAAGTCATCAACTGGTCCACGATCCAGGCATGAACCACCAATCATGGTGCGACACGTGGTGGACCTAGACCCTTAAAGGGTTCATAGAAAATCTATCATGGCTCATAGGGCATTTTGGTCTTTTCACTCGATGATAGGAGCGCTGATTGGCTACGATGTGTTGTGCGGCAGGTCCACGTGGTCCATAGGAATAGTAATTATATGATCGGATGGCTGCAGTAGCTTGCGGTCAAGATCAAATGACTGTGGTTGTTTTTGGATTTGATTCAGCTTCAGACTTCATGCGGATCGCCATCCAATGACAGCGCGCGATCTAGGGGACGATCCAACGGTCCAGAATGCTTCCGATGGTAATCAGGACTCCAGATGCGCAATCAGTGGCCTAATTTTCTCCATCAATGTTTGATCAATGGCTACAATTTAATCCAACCTGATCTAGGCTGATACGCATCCATGTTTGATAATTTTTGGCCCGTTGAATTCCTATTGAACGATTGGATTTCATAAAACCTACCAAAATTCATTCAGGACTCTTTTTTATCCAAATTCTATTCGAGTTTCTTTGTATTTTGAAGATTAAAAAGGTTATTAGTCCCACATTGCCTAGAAGAAAATCCTCCACCCTTCCTAGCTCTATAAAAAGGACCCCAGACCTCTAGAATAGACAGATCTGGTGGAAGGAAAGCCAAGATACTGGGTGGAAGCCAAGCTCTGGGTTGAAGATTGCTTCAAAGCTACAGTACTAAGAAGAAGAGCCAGTCTTCTATGCCATCTCCATGCCTACGCTGATCTGCGATCTCCTTCTAGTTTTCTTTTCTCTTTTTTTTCTTTAATTTCTTGTATTTAAATTCTGAATTTAAGTTTTAATAAAGAAAGCTTTGTTGTTCTTTTCAATTCTAGCTCTTTAAATTAATTATTCTTTATTATTCTTTAATTTTATTGTAAGTAGCCGCTAAGATCTAAATAGTGGATCTTAATACCAAATTTATTTTTATGTAATTTAAATTTTATTTTTATTTATAAATCTATTTTTTGACTTTAATTTTCAAAAACCCATCTTTTTTTTACTTTTAAAAAATAAAAAATAAAAAATCAAAGATTTTAGAATTAAATCATTGCCTCTTTATGGATTCGACCCAACTCACTACTCTCTTCATAATTTTTAATTAATTTAAAAAGTAAAACATTGAATTTAAATTGATAAACATGGTGTCTTAACGACAACATCACGATCTTATCAAGTTTTTGTCTTAGTATATATGTGAACAGGGCATTTGAAAAGTATTTTTAAATTATTTTAATCATATATTTAGATCTAATTTTGCATATATGAGATATGCACCATGTTAGTTTTAGATCTAAAAAATTATATATATGATCTATATTTTATAGATTTTAGATAAAAAAATCATATATGAGATATATGATTTTAAGTTTAGATCTGAAAAATATTTTGAGATCATAAACCATTAATTCATGCACTTAAATATAATCTAAAAATTACTTTTAGAATCTGAATTTTAGATTATGCATGAGGATATGGGTAGAACAGCTAGGTCTAGTGATTGGACTATAATTAGGGTCTTCGATTAGATCAGGTTAGAACCCTTGTCTATTTTGAGTAGTTGATTGAACCTAATCAATAGTTGATTAGGATTATGTCAAAAATGCTCAAGATTGAGTTGTAACTGGTCACATCAATTCACATTTGATGTGAATTGATTAACTCAAGATCTAATTTGGCTCAGTGAATCAAGCTCGAGTCAATAGGTTGACCTATTCAATTCTAATTAATCGATCAGTGTCTAAGGCAAGTCTTGATCAATGGTTTTTAATTGGGACCATGCTTACCTAGCCAATCCAATGGTGTCAAAGGTAAGTATGGCGACCCTTCCACCAATCTCACTTACATGGCCAACTTGGTTGATTAAGTCTTGAATAGGATTGCTTAGTCATTCGTGTTCACCCTTGCCAACTAGGTTAGTCAGACATGAGATTGTGCTGACCTGAATCTAGTCAGTCAGACGTGAGATTATGCTAATTTAATTTAGATAATACTTGAACCCAAATCTCTCCATAAATATTAAGTCCTAGATCTTCCATTGTTGTAGAAGTGCGGGCATCTTACTAGTGTTGATTATTCTCGACTGAGTATAGTGGTTCAGTTGCATCAAAAAAATGTAACCACCCTGTTAGCATGAGATATTGCTAGGTAATGATGGGGTTTGGCCCAATAACTAAGGATGGTGAGGGACCTAATGACAGCTTTACCTATGCATTGAATGGTGGGTCAAATTTAACTAAGGATTGGATCAATAACCAGGCATAGTGTCACGTATGAAGGGATCTCGAAGCAAATCCCAACAACGTGTGGCTCGGTCAACTCTTCATAGGGTAGAAGAGAATCGATCAGCCTTCCTAGTGTGGGAACCTAGTCTCTATGACTTAGGCCACGCCCAACAATAATAGAACACAGCGAAATGCGACATTAGAAAATACTATGAAGAAGAAGAAGAATAAAGGGAAAGAGAACTTTTATCAAATAACCACTCGTTGGTTTACAATAGAAGCTCTCTCGGTCTCTCGATCTCTTAAAGATACAAGACGATCCTTAGATGATCTCTTTCTTTTCCTTTCTCTCTTGATCTCCAATCACACCCTTGAGTATCTTTTTATATAGGAACAACCCTAGGTTATAAGTCTCTCACGAACTCAACTCTCTAAGTGCAAGATAAGGATAAACTCAGAATCTCCATTCTCGTAGGACTCTGCATAGTTATATAAAACTACCAAGTTCGTGATCCAAACGAACTCAGATTACAACAAAACTTGATCTATTGGATTCAGAATAAAATTTTCTTTAAGATAATTTCTGATAAGTACCATAGATTTACCAATAAAAATATTAATCTATTAATTAATTTATATTAATTAATGATCAATTTATATATTTTTTTAAGAAATTAATAATTTTATTAATTAAAAAAATAAATAATAAAATAATAAAAAAATAAAAAATAAAATTTTATAATCAATGGAAAGAACTCATTTTTCTAATCACAACGAAATAAGTTTGAAATAAAATGAAGCTAAAATAAAGAAGATATGAATTTTTAAAGAAATAAAATAAATAAAAATTAAAAAAAACATACGGCTCAAGCCATCGTGCCATATCAATCGGCGCGTCCAAACGTGCCACACCAAATTGACAAGCCAGCATGCCGAGCCAAGCCGACAAGCCAGTGCACCAAGCCAGCCACGCAAGCGACTCAGCTGCGAAAGCCGTCAGTCAGTCTACGATCCAAGCATGGACCGCCAGCTCAGTAGAAACTGGTGAATCATGGCGCGACACGTGGTGGACCTTGACCCTTAAAGGGTTTACTAAAAATCTATCATGGCTCATAGGGCATTTTGGTCTTTTCACTTTGCGATAGGAGCACTGATTGGCTATGGTGTGTGGTGCGGCCGGTCCACATGGTCCATAGGAATTGTAATTGCACGATCGGACGGCTATAGTAGCTTGCGGTCTAGATCGAATGACTGTGGTTATTTTTGAATTTGATTCAGCTTTAGACTTCATGTGGATCACCATCCAATGGCAGTGCACGATCTAGGGGATGATCCAATGGTCTAGAACACTCCTGACGGTAATCAGGACTCAGATGTGCGATTAGTGGCCAGATTTTTTCCATCAACATGCGATCAACGGCCAAAATTTAGTTCGACCAAATTTGGGCTGATACACATCCAATTTTGATGATTTTTGGCCCGTTGAATTTCTATTGAATGGCTGGATTTCATCAAACCTACCAAAATTCATTCAGGACTCTTTATGTCAGCCCACTTCTTCATCCATTTGGTTGCCTTCAACAAGGAGACCTGAACCAAATTTATATCCTCCTTCAGATCCCTCATGAACCTATAGGTGGTTGGACTACGTCCCACGTAGTTCGCTGTGATACTCCTCGGAGTGTTTGGTTGCTGCCCTATTATCACCTCAAATGATGATTTATCGATCGACTCTGATCGCTGCAAGTTGTAACTGAATTGGGCTTGGTCCAAGAGTCGCACCCAATCATGCTGGTTGGCATTCACGTGGTGCCTCAAATACATCTCCAGTAATGCATTTGCTTGTTCTGTTTGACCATTAGTCTGAGGGTCGAAAGTCATGGACATCTTCAGCTCTGTTTTGATTATCTGAAATAACTTGGTCCAGAATCTTTCCATGAAGCGAGCGTCACGATCAGAAACAATGCTCCATAGTATCCTCCAATGTTTCACCACATATATGAAGAACAATCGCGTCACATCCTCCGCATGGCAAGTAGCAGGTGCTGGAATGAAGACTCCATACTTTGAGAAGCGATCCACCACTACCATGATGGAGCTATACCCTTCCACTAGATGTAACCCGATGATGAAGTCCATGGAGACGCTCCCATGGACGCTCTAGTGTAGGCAATGGCTCCAACAACCGCACGGGCCGTTGATGTTCAACCTTGTCTTATTGGCATACTAAATAAGTGCGAACATACCCCTCGATGTCATCTTGCATATTTGGCCAATAGTAGCTATGTACTATGAGAGCTTGGGTCTGATGCACCCCCTGATGTCCTGCCCACATAGAATCATGATACTCTCACAGCACCTCATGCCTCAGCCCTCCGCCTGAAGGCACATAGACATGCCATCCCCATGTCAAAATCAGCCCTCCTTAAGTCGAGAAACGGCGTGCCTTGCCATCCTTGATGAGTTCACCCATGGATGTGGCCCATGGATCCTTCTCCATCTCAATCTTGACCCTCTCCATTAAGTCACTTGCTGGTCCGAAAGTGGAAGGAACCACAGCCAACTATGCCTTTCTACTTAAGGCATCAGAAATCGAATTGGTTCGGCCTGGCTTATACTCGATGTGGAAATCAAATTCAGCAAGAAATTGCTGCCATCTCACTTGCTTTGGGGTGAGCTTTGGCTAGGTTTGGAAGTAGCTTGTGGCCACGTTGTCTGTGCGCACTACAAACTTGGATCCGAGGAGGTAATGACGCTAGGTTCTAAGGCAATGCACAACCACTATCATCTCCTTCTCATGAATCGTATACCTGCGCTCGGTGTCGTTCAACTTCCGACTCTCGTAGGCCACTGGATGACTTTCCTGCATGAGCACCCCTCCAATGCCAAAATCAGATGCATCGGTATGAACTTCGAAAGGAACCGAGAAGTTCGATAGCATGAGGACCGGCTCCTCTATGACCGCCTAGTTGAGATGATCGAATGCCTCCTGACATTGATCCGACCACCGCCATGGTCGACCCTTCTTCAATAAATCCATCAATGGGGCACATAACTTCGAATATCCCATGATGAACCTCCTATAATAATTTGCCAAACCATGAAAAGAGCATAAGTTTGTAACACATGTAGGTACCTCCCACTCGGCTATGGCTGAAATCTTGGAGGGATCCATCATGAGCTTTCCATCCCCAATGATGAGCTCGAGGAAAGGCACCCTTCGTTGTGCAAACACGCACTTCTTCTTCTTCACAAAGAGTTGGTGTTGCCGTAGGATGGAGAAGACTTGCCTCAAGTGTGCCACAAGCTTGTCCAACATCCGACTGTAGACAATAATATCATCCAAGTATACTACCATGAATTTATTGATAAAGTCATGGAGTACGCGTTGCATCAAAGTATAGAAGGTTGCTGGAGCATTAGTGAGGTCGAAAGGCATGACAAGGTACTCAAAGCTCCCATACCTTATCACACATGCAGTCTTCTCGATGTCCTCTGCCACACGAACTTGATAGTACCCACTGCGAAGATCCAACTTGAAAAACCACCATGCCTTACCAAGTTGATCAAACAAATCATCAATTCATGGAATGAGATACTTGTTCTTCATTGTGAGTTTGTTGAGGTCCCTGTAGTTGATGTAGAGTCTCAATGAACCATCATGCTTCTTCTAAAAAAGTATCGGTACTCCATATGGACTCTTCGAAGGTTGGATGAACCGATTGTCCACCAACTCCATTAGCTTCCTCAGCTGCTGGAGTTCAGGTGGGGCCATCCTATATGGTGTTTGAGCTGGTGGATGTCCCTACACCAAATCAATTCAATGACCAATTTCTCTTTTTGGTGGCAATTGCTTGGGTAATTCGGAGGGCATCACAACCCTGAATTCAGTGAGAACACCCTCAATGGGTGCTGGGATCTCTTCTCCCTCTAGTAGGTCTTTCCTTTGAATGGATGCAATGTATGTTGGAAGTCCCCTTCATAGCCCCTTAGCAAGCTGCATTGCCGATAGGACTTACTGTGAAGTCCCTCTAACCCGCTTCCCTTGAACCATGCAAGGTCCACTCGAATACAGAACCATCACCACATTTGATTCTACCTTTACCATGGCATGTAGCTAGATTAGCAAAGACATACCGACGACCACCACATACTCATCAATAGGGGCGACCACCGCTGTCACCCATCCGTTCCATGTACCGAATTGGATCTCAACATCCTTGGCTGTTCTACTTGTAGCTACCTCTACGGAGTTGACTGCCTTGTGAAGGAGAAATCCTGATTTCTTAGATCAGGTTCATTCAGATTTGATCGGATCAAGAGTGATATTTCAAAAATTTCTCTCATATATCCAGATCAGATCTAAGATGTTTTAGATCTATTTTATAGATTTAATAAATAAAATAAAAATAAATTAAATTTGATTTAATTTATACCTTGATGCTGGGTAATCAGATTACCCTTTGATGATCCTGCTGATTGCCTGAGGTTTTGGATCTAGCCACGCAAGCGCTTGGCCTCTATCGGTATCCACTTGGACTAGATCTGGAGATCTTCTCCTTCTTTATCACTTCTCCAAAAATTAGATCTGGATCTGATTTGGAGGATCTTCAAAACTCCCTCTAAAGATTAGCAGTCGCCTCTACAGCAGTACTGCCTTCTTTCTTTCTCGTTAGCTTTTTCTTGCCTGGATCACACCAAACTGAAGCCCAACTTTCCTTGGGCGTGGAGAGGAGAGAAAAGATCAGAAGATGGCATGGAGGAGGGAGAGGGGCAGCCTTGGGGAGTGGGCTAAGAGAGAACTCTATGAAAGTTGGGCGCAGACAGGGTTTATATAGATCCTACTGCACCATGCAGTGCCACATCATCCCAACCAATCACGTTGCTTCGTGCAATGAGATCTAAATCTAATTGGTGGGATGACATCACCTGATCCAATCAGATGAGAGCCCCACTAATTCATCCTTAGATTGCCTCTAAGACTGGTCAAAGTCTATAGTTATGGGCCACCTAAGTAGAAACCAAGAAGCAACCTAGAGTCCCATCTGTATGGTACTCCAGTCATCCCTATCCATGGGCGCACGCCTCCCTAAGCATGCACCTCCTCCTTTCCAAAATCTAGTAAGGGGACAAGCCCCTATCTGCTCTCCAATAGGTGCATGACATATGGGCAGATGTCTAAGGCTCAAAGGTCAATATTTGACCAAAGTCAAAAGACAAGAATTAGCAAGTGACGAAAAATGGTAGGTGTTGTCTCAAATTTATCTCATAAATTAAGACAACCCTTTTCTGACCTGGACAAGCTCCAGTCAGACCAAGTAAAGGTACATAAGTGAGCACAAATATATTTGGCTCAGTTGAGATAACTTTTAATGATAGTAGAAGGAGAATGTTAGGCTCAATCGTGTGCTAGCACGATTTCCTTGAACCTAATTGAATCTAATTCAAATCAATTGAACTGGGTTAATCCAATTGATGATCCAAATCTAAACCCTTATTTGTGTGACCCAGTTAGGTTTAGTTCTGTATGGTAATGGGATATGTCGTGATCTCTATCATCGACATCATCGAAACTTCTTTCGAAGGATCAAAACTCTTCTGATTCAGACAACATAGAATGATCGATCATCTAAATCATTCTAATTGCTCCCAAAATCCATCAATGATACCAAACAGTATATGGTGGCAATCCATCAAAACTGAAAATGAACCTCTTGGTGCAGCTACTTGTGTGATTAAGTTCTTCTATCTTGAGCCCCGATCAGATTAGGGTTAAGGTGAACTCGTCAAACCCTAATTTCTATCATATGATTTAATCATTTCTTTTCAAGTCCGATGTGAAAACCTTAATAGAAACTCTTTCTATTATTTTACTCTGCCATGCCCATGGGCTTATGGACTTGATTCTCATGATTATCATAGAGCTGCTCCTCATCTACCGAGGTAGATAGATTCCTTCTTGGTGCAATCCAATTCCTACAATGAACATGCTATAGCCAACATACACCTCAGGGTTCTAAATGGCTAGGAGATCGAGTCATGGTGTAGTCAAACTATAACACCCTCAAGGTGAACCACCGATGCACCTCAGGTCAAAGAACCAGACACACCACTGCAGCTTCAAGTCAGTCATCGATGAGAAGGTAGACTTTCTTATAACTGCTCGATGTGGTCATGCTCAATGTCCTCGTTCTCTAACAAGTATCCATACTCTCGCTCTGGTGTCTCTACACCATAGACTCAAGACTCATCTACTATGAAGAAGCGATTGTACACCAACCTTCCAGATCAATCACCATCCTCATGATGATCCTATGGTCAGAAGCATTTTATGAGTTAATAACAAAAATTCTTGTCTTAAATTTTCAACTCTTGAAAATAAAAATTATCATTACCATTAACTCAAGGAATGAATCACAGACACTAAATATACATTTATGATAAAAAATAACCCATTTTATTATTTATAGTCAAAATTATAATTTTGCCCCTAGAAGTGTATTACAAGTGTCAACCAATTCTGGCTTCTAGGGCACACATATCTAACAAACTCCCACTTGATCTGAAGTCAATTGGCTACAAATCTAAGTTTCATCTTCTCAAGGTGGGCTTCGATCTTCTGCTGGCCCAATGGCTTTGTAAGAATTTCTTGTCCCCCTGAAAGGTACTTAGGTACTATTTCAGAGGATGTAGAGGAAATGTTCCTCATAGAAAATGAAGTTCATGGTGATGATCCCAAACTTATGATGAGGCAATATCAGATATCGACTTCGAGAAATGGTTAGAGGCAATGAGGTCAGAGATTGACTCAATGCATTCGAACCAAGTCTGGACCTTGGTAGATCCACCTGAAGGTATAGTACCTATTGGATGTAAATGGATCTTCAAGAGAATGTTAAGTGCCAATGAGAATGTAGAGACATTCAAAGCAAGACTTGTAGCGAAAGGGCATAGTCAGCGTGAGGGCATTGACTATCAGGATACTTTTTTGCCAGTAGCCATGCTCAAATCCATCCGCACATTACTTGCTATTGTAGCCTATTTCAATTATAAAATATGGCATATGGATGTGAAAATAACATTCTTAAATGGATATCTTGAGAAAGATATCTATATGGAACAGCCGCTAGATTTCACATCCAGTGATAATGATCACAAAGTATGCAAGCTGCAAAGGTCCATATATGGACTTAAGCAAGCATCTCGGAGTTGGAATGCTCATTTTAATGATGTAATCAAATCATTTGGATTCATCAACAACGAGGAGCCCTGTGTATTCAAAAAGCTCAGTGGGAGTGCTATTGTCTTCATCATACTATACATGGATGACATCCTCCTAATTGGGATTGATAATCCCATGTTGACTATGGTCAAAATGTGGTTGCCAAAAGAGTTCTCTATGAAAGATCTAGGAGAAGCATCCTTTATTCTAGAAATTAAGGTCTATAGGGATAGACCGAATAGGATGTTAGGTCTCTCATAGAAGATGTACATAAAGGAGGTACTGAAAAGGTTTAGCATGAAAAACTCCAAGAGGGGTTTAGTACCCTTCAGACATGGCATTCATCTCTCCAAGAAGATGTGCCCTAGCACACCTAAAGATATTGAATGCATGAGCAAGATCCCTTATGCTTTGGCAATAGGAAGTCTCATGTATGCCATGCTATGTATGTGACCTAAAATTGCCCATGCTATGAGTGTCATGAGCAAATATCAATCGAATCTAGGCGAAGTATACTAGACTTCTATAAAATATATCCTTAAGTACTTGAGAAGGACTAAGGATATGTTTTTAGTTGTTGGTAATGGAGAACTCCAGGTCTAGGGGTATATAGATTCGGATTTTATGTCCAACATAGATGATCGAAAGTAGACATCTGAAAGTCTGTTTATTTATAATGGTGGAGCTGTTAGTTGAAAAAGTTCCAAGCAGATAGTGATAGCAGACTCTACTATGGAAGCAGAGTACATCACTGCTTCGGAGGCTACAAAGGAGGCATTCTAGTACAAGAAGATCACCACAAAGCTCAGAGTGATGCCATCAGATGTTATCCCTCGATACTGCGATAACAATGGCGCCATAGCCTTAGCCAAGGAGCCGAGGTCTCACCAAAAATTCATGCACATCGAGTGGCGATACCACCTCACCCGCAATTACCTCGAGAAGGATTACGTCGAGGTCAAGAGAGTCGACACTGCAGATAATGCGGCTGTTAGATATATGTGCCCTAGAAGCCAGAATTGGCTGACACTTGTAATACACTTCCAGGGGCAAAATTATAATTTTGACTAAAATCAATAAATGGGTTATTTTCTATCACATATGTGTATTTAGTGTTTGTGATACATCCTTTGAGTTAATGGCAATGATAATTCATATTTTCAAGAGTTGAAAATTTAAGACATGAATATGAAGGGAAATCCTGATTTCCCGATCCAGGTTCGTCCAGATCTGATCAGATCAAGAGATATATTTCAAAAAAAATTTTCTTGATCCCAATCAGATCTTGATATATTTTAGATCTGATTCTTATTATTTTAATAAATAAAATAAAATAAGATAAATTAAATCAAATTTAATTTACCTGATTTGGATAATCCTATTACCCTGTAGATGATCCTGATTGCAGCGGAAGGTTCTGGATCTAGCCACACAAGCGCTTGGCCTCTACCGGTATCCACTCGGGTTGGATCTGGAGATCCTCTTCTTCTCTATCATGCCTCCAAAAATTAGATCTGGATCTGATCTGGAGGATCTTCAAAACTCCTTTTGAAGATCAGCAGTCATCCTTTGCAGCAGTGCAGCCTTTTTCTTTTGATCGCCTTTCTTTTGATCTGGAATGCACCAACCTAAGTCCAAAACTCTTTTGGACATGGAGAGGAGAAGGAGGAGAAGTTTAGGCATGGTAGAGGTAGCCTTGGGGCATAGGAAATCTCTATTCTAATTGCATTAGAATCTGAGTTGGGCCCAGGGTCTTATTTATAGACTAAGCGTGATCCAACTCCTCTTCCTCCCAACCAATCACAATCCTTTGTGAAATCAGATCTAAATCTGATTGGTGGGAATAGAGACCCCTGGATTCCTTCTTAGAGGGCACCTAAGACCAGTCAAACTGGATTCTTAGTAGAACTCTGATTGGAATCCAAAAGGGAGGTGGAGTCCTTGTCCAACAAGGACTCCAAGGCGCCTCCAACTTGGGCGCACGCCTAGGGTGGCGTGCGCCCTCCTCCTTGCCAGGTTCTGATCGGAGGACAGGCCCCCACCAGTTCTTCAATAGGTGCGCGACACGTGGATAAAAGTCAAAGTGTCTATGGTCAATATTTGACCAGTCAAAGGTAAACTTTTGACCAAAGTCAAAGGACCAAAAATGGCAGGTGACCAAAAATGGCAGGTCATGTCTTATAAAATAAGACAACCTTCTCTAACTTGGACAACCTCCAGTTAGACCATATGAAGGCCTCTGATTAAGCACAAACTCCTTTGGCTCAGTCAGGACAACTTATTTGTGATAGTAAAAGAAGAACGTTAGGTTCAATCGAGTGCTAGCACGATTTCCTTGAACCTAATTGAATCTCATTCAGATCAATTGAACTAGATCAGTTCAATTGATGATCACCAGATTCAAATCCTTATTTGTGTGACCCAGTTAGGTTCAGTTCTGTATGGTAATGGGACATGTCATGATCTCTATCATAGACATCATCGAAACTCCTTTCGATGGATCAGAACTCTTCTGATTCGAACAGCTAGAATGATCGATCATCTAAATCATTCTAATTGCTCCCAAAATCCACCAGTGACACCTAGCAGTATATGGTGGCAACCCATCAAAGCTGAATGCGAACCTCTTGGTGCAGCTACCTGTGTGATTCAGTTCTTCTATCTTGAGCCCCGATCAGATTAGGGTTAAGGTAAACTCGTCAAACCCTAGTCTCTGTCATATGATATAATCATTCGATTCGAGTCCAATGTGAAAATCTAAATAGAAACTCTTTCTATTATTTCACTCTGCCATGGCCATGGGCTTCAGGACTTGATTCTCATGATTATCATAGGGCTGCTCCTCTACCACCGAGGTAGATAGATCCCATCTTGATGCCATCCAATTCCTACAATGAACATGCTATAGCCAACATACACCTCAGGGTTCCATATGGCTAGGAGATCGAGTAATGGTGTAGTCAAACTATAACACCCTCAAGGTGAACTACCGATGCACCTCAGGTCAAAGAACCAGACACACTACTGCAGCATCGAGTCAGTCATTGACGAGAAGGTAGACTCCCTAATGACTACTCGAGGTGGTCACGCTCAGTGCCCTCGTTCTCTAACGAGTACCTGTACTCTCGCTCTGGTGTCTCCACATCGTAGACTCAAGACTCATCTACTAAAGAGAAGCGATTGTACACCAACCTTCCGAATCAATCACCATCCTCATGATGATCCTATGGTCGGGAGCAATTTATGAGTTAACAATGATTATTCATGTCTTAAATTTTCAACTCTTGAAAATATGAATTATCATTATCATTAACTCAAAGGATGTATCACAGACACTAAATACACATATGTGATAGAAAATAACCCATTTATTGATTTTAGTCAAAATTACAATTTTGCCCCTAGAAGTGTATTACAAGTGTCATCCAATTCTGGCTTCTACGGCACATATATCTAACAAATGGTGGGTCTAACTTAACTAAGGAGTGGATCAATATTCTGGATATGGTGAGATTCATGAATTAGAGACCAAGTTTGGGTGCACCATGATTAGAAAATCATTGAACAAGAGTTGTTCACACATTGGCTAACCCATCACCAATAACTGTTAGGTGAGGTGATGAGTCAGTTGGTGAGACCGCACCACCCACTAAAAATTATTAATCATGGAGATTTTTTCATCTCTATAGAGGGAGTGTGGGGATCCGAGAAAATAGTGGGAGCTAATTTATTTAAAAATAAAATCCATAAATAAATTGGTCAAGTCAAAATTATAATATCTAACTAGAATCTTTGACTCTCTAAAGAAAAATGTCTGCGTCCAACCCATTGGCACGTATCCTGGACACACATAGACTGACTGGACCTAATTATAAAGATTGGCTCAGGAACTACAAAATTATTTTGAGTTCTGAGAAGTTAACCCATGTTTTGGACCAGGACCCTCCCACCTTACCAGCCCATCCATCTGTTGAACAGAGAGCGTCTCTGGAAAAATGGATAGACGAAGATAATAAGGCCAGATATTACATGTTGGGCTCGATGTCTGATGAGCTCCAGCGCCAACATGAGGATATCAGGACTGCACGCCAAATGTTGGCTCACCTATAGGAGATGTTTGGTGAACAGAGTCACGCAGCCAAATATCAAGTCACGAAATAACTTTTTAAGGCTAAGATGTGTGATGGGCAGTCAGTCCAAGATCACTGTCTGATAATGATCAAGGACAAGAGATAGGAATTTGAATCTGGTGATCATCAATTGAATCTGTTCAGTTCAAATTGATCTGAATGAGATTCAATTAGGTTCAAGGAAATCGTGCTAAAAGCACTTGATTGAACCTAACGTTCTTAAGCTTTTGCTATCATAATAAGTTGTGCTATCTGAGCAACAGGAGTTTGTGGGCTCAACATGAGGCCTCATATGGTCTGACAGGAGTTTGTCCAAGTTCAAAAAGGTTATCTTATTTTATAAGACGAACTACCCTGCCGATTTTTTGGTCAGCCTGCCATTTTCTTGGTTCTTTGACTTTGGTCAGAAAGTCTTACCTTTGATGGTCAAACGTTGACCATTGACATTTGACTTTTGACCACATTCAGTGCACCTATTGGAGAGCTGGTGGGGCCTGTCCTCCTGCTAGAACATAGCAAGGAAAAGGGCGCACCGCCACCCCTAGGCGTGTGCCAATTGGAGGTGCCTAGGAGTCCTTATTGGACAAGGACTCCATTCCTTTTTGATGTCCAATGTAGAGTTCTTCTAGAACCAAACTTTGGCTGGTCTTAGGTGCCCTCTAAGGAGAATCCAGGAGACTCTATTCCATCAATCAAATTTAAGATCTGATTTCACAAAGGGTTTGTGAAATTGTTGGAAGAAGAGGATTCGGATCACAGCTAGTCTATAAATAAACCCTGTATCCCAACTCAGATTAAGAAAGATATGATGAGAATCAATTAGTTCTCCATTGCCCAAAGCTGCCTCTCCCCTCCCCTCCATGCAAACCAACTCTCCCTTGTTCTCCACGTCCAAAAGGAGTTTTGGACCTTGGTTGGTGCAATTCAGATCAAAGAAAGGTGATCAAAAATAAGAAAGGACTGCGCTGCTGAGGCAAAAGGACGACTGCTCATCTTCAAAGAGTTTTGAAGATCCTCCAGATCAGATCCAAATCATAATTTTGGAGGTATGATAGAGAGAAGAGGATCTCCCAGATCCAACCTGAGTGGATATCGGTAGAGGCCAGGCGCTTGCCGTGCTAAGATCCAGAACTTCCACCACAAAACAGTGATCATCAACGGGGTAATAGGATTTACCCAGATAGTAAATATTAAATTCTGATTTTAATTTATCTTTTTAATTTTATTTTATTAAAATAATAAGAATTAGATCTGAAACATAATCAAGATCTGATTAGATCAAGAGAAAATTTTTTAAATATATCTCTTGATCTGATCAGATCTAACGAACCCTGGATCGGAAATCAAAAGATTTTCCTTAACCTGATATCAGAGCCATGGTTCTAATTATTTAGAATCTGATTTTAAATTTATTTTAATTAAAAAATAATTTGATTTCAGATGTCCATGATGGATTTGATCAGAATTTTGAAATTAGGAAAAATTAAAATTAAATAATTGGATCTAAGATTTAGAAGATTATGAATGACTAGTTCTAGAAATAAATAGTTCTTATAGAATATTCTTGCATATTTTTGATTTAATCTGATTAAATCATATTTTAGATCTTTTTAATTTACTATTTTTTAAATATTATAAGTGTTATAATACATCTAAAAATAGCAAAATAAAAAAATTATTTAATTTTTGAATATCATATGAGAATATATGTTGTGATGCATTGTCCTTAGACTAGTTTGTAGAATTAGTTCTACATAATTATCTAGATAGAATTTATTTTGATTAATCAATTTAAATCTAATTTTTAGTATTATATGAGATAATTATGATCTGAAAAACATGCATGATTATGGATACATGAAAAGTAATGCAAAATATGCCATGATTAGATCTACTTTATATAATGAAGATATATGATTATGATCTGATATTGTTTTTGTAAGTATTAATGTTCCTGATTAGGCGTTCTCTTGCCGTCCGATTCATGAAGAACAAAGAAAGTTGGTTTTAAAGGCCCTCTCTTTCCATTCATGGGGTGTTTCTAGATGTGTTATGGGTGCTGCGTGTTCGTCCTTAATCAGAAACCCAAAACTTATTCTGCAAAATCCTAGATCCTGAAACCCTAGGATTTATTGTCATAATTTTTGTATTATGAAACCCTACTTAATTAAGGAATTTAAGATTATGGTAAATGGAAAATCCTGATTTCTGATCCAGGTTCGTCCAGATCTGATTAGATCAAGAGATATATTTCAAAAATTTTCTCTGATCTCAATCAGATCTGATATATTTCAGATCTGATTCTTATTATTTTAATAAATAAATAAAAACAAGATAAATATAATCAAATTTAATTTACCTGATTTGCGTAATCCTGTTACCCTGTAGATTGATCCTGATTGCAGCGGAAGATTCTGGATCTTAGCCACCAAGCGCCTGGCCTCTACCGGTATCCACTTGGGTTGGATCTGGAGATCCTTTCTTCTCTATCATACTCAAAAAATCGATTGGATCTGATCTGAAGGATCTTCAAAACTCTTTTGGAAGATCTGTAGTCGTCCTTTTGCAGCAGCGCAGCCTTCTTGCTTTTGATCAGCCTTTCTTGATCTGAATCCACCAACCTAAGTCCAAAACTCTTTTGGACGTGGGAGAGCAAGGGAGAATGAGATTATGGCATGGAGAAGGGGAGAGGCAGCCTTGGGGAGTGGGGTTTCTCAATTGAAATTACAGCAGAATTAGGGTGGGCGCAGGTCTTATTTAGACTCTTGTGATCCAACTCCTTTTCCTCTCAATCAATCACAACCTCTTTGTGAAATCAGATCTAATTCTGATTGGTTGGAATAGAGACCCCTGGATTCCTCCTTAGAGGGCAGCCTAAGACCAGTCAAACTGGATTCTTAGTAAAACTCTGATTGGAATCCAAAAGGGAGGTGGAGTCCTTGTCCAACAAGGACTCCTAGGCGCCTCTACTTGGCTCACGCCACCCTTGGCGTGCGCCCTTCTCCTTGCCAGGTTCTGGCAGGGGGACAGGCCCCCACCAGCTCTCCAATAGGTGCATGACATGTGGTCAAAAGTCAAAGGGTCAATGGTCAACGTTTGACCAGTCAAAGGTAGACTTTTGACCAAAGTCAAGAACAAGAAATGGCAGGTGACCAAAAATGGCAGGTAATGTCTTACAAATAAGACAACCTATTCTGACTTGGACAACCTCCAGTCAGACCATATGAAGGCCTCTGATTGAGCACAAACTTCTTTGGCTCAGACAGGACAACTTATTTATGATAGCAAAAGAAGAACGTTAGGTTCAATCGAGTGCTAGCACGATTTCCTTGAACCTAATTGAATCTCATTCAGATCAATCGAACTAGATCAGTTCAATTGATGATCACCAGATTCAAACCCTTGTTTGTGTGACCCAGTTAGGTTCAGTTCTGTATGGTAATGGGATATGTCATGATCTCTATCATAGACATCATCGAAACTCTTTTCGATGGATCAGAACTCTTCTGATTCGAACAGCTAGAATGATCGATCATCTAAATCATTCTAATTGCTCCCAAAATCCACCAGTGACACCTAGCAGTATATGGTGGCAACCCATCAGAGCTGAATGCAAACCTCTTGGTGCAGCTACCTGTGTGATTCAGTTCTTCTATCTTGAGCCCGATCAGATTAGGGTTAAGGTGAACTCGTCAAACCCTAGTCTCTGTCATATGATGTAATCATTCGATTCGAGTCCAATGTGAAAATCTAAATAGAAACTCTTTCTATTATTTCACTCTACCATGGCCATGGATTTCTGGACTTGATTCTCATGATCTCATAGGGCTACTCCTCTACCACCGAGGTAGATAGATCCCATCTTGATGCAATCCAGTTCCTACAATGAACATGCTATAGCCAACATACACCTCAGGGTTCCATATGGCTAGGAGATCGAGTAATGGTGTAGTCAAACTATAACACCCTCAAGGTGAACTGCCGATGCATCTCAGGTCAAAGAACCAGACGCACTACTACAGCATCGAGTCAGTCATTGATGAGAAGGTAGACTTCCTAATGATACTCGAGGTGGTCACGCTCAGTGCCCTCATTCTCTAACGAGTACCTGTACTTTCACTCCGGTGTCTCCACACCGTAGACTCAAGACTCATCTACTAAAGAGAAGCGATCGTACACCAACCTTCCGGATCAATCACCATCCTCGTGATGATCCTATGGTCGGGAGCTGTTTATGAGTTAATAATGATTATTCATGTCTTAAATTTTCAACTCTTGAAAATATGAATTATCATTACCATTAACTCAAAGGATGTATCACTAACACTAAATACACAGGTGTGATAGAAAATAATCCATTTCATTAATTATAGTCAAAATTACAATTTTGTCCCTAGAAGTGTATTATAAGTGTCAGCCAATTCTGGCTTCTAGGGCACATATATCTAACAATCTCCCACTTGTCCTAAAGCCAATTGGCTATAAGTCTAAGTCCCATCTTCTCAAGGTGGGCTTCGATCTTCTGCTGGCCCAACGGCTTTGTAAGTGGATCTGCCATATTATCTACGGAGTTGACTCTCTTGACCTCAACGTAATCTTTCTCAAGGTAATCGCGGATGAGATGATATCGCCGCTCAATGTGCTTGGACTCATGGTGAGACCTCGGCTCCTTAGCAAGGGCTATGGCGCCATTGTTGTCGCAGTAAAGAGGAATGGCATCTGATGGCATTACTCCAATTTCTGTAGCAAACTTCTTGTACCAGAATGCTTCCTTTGCAGCCTCTGATGCAGCTATATATTCTGCTTCCATGGTGGAATCTGCTATCACAGTTTGCTTGGAACTCTTCCAGCTGACAGCTCCACATTGCACACAAACAGACTTTCAGATGTCGACTTTCGATCATCTATATCAGACATGAAGTCTGAGTCTATGTATCCTTGAACTTGGAGTTCTCCGTTACCAAAGACCTACATCATATCCTTAGTTCTTCTCAAGTACTTAAGGATACATTTCACAGAAGTCCAGTGTTCTTCACCTGGATTTGACTGATATCTGCTTGTGACACTCACAGCATGGGCTATATCAGGTCGTGTACATAGCATGGCATACATGAGGCTCCCTATTGCAGAAGCATAAGGGATCTTGCTCATGCGTTCTATTTTCTCAGGTGTGCTGGGGCACATCTTCTTGGAAAGATGAATACCATGTCTGAAGGGTATTAATCCCCTCTTAGAGTTTTCCATACTAAACCTCTTTAGTAGTTCCTCTTTGTACATCTTCTGTGAAAGTCCTAGCATCTTATTCGGTCTATCCCTATAGACCTTAATTCCTAGAATAAAGGATGCTTCACCTAGGTCTTTCATGGAGAATTCCTTGGACAACCATATCTTGACTGATGTCAACATGGGAATATCATTCCCAATAAGGAGGATGTCATCCACGTACAATATGAGGAAGACAACAGTGCTCCCACTGATCCTTTTGAAAACACATGGTTTCTCTTCATTTTTGATGAAACCAAACTTTTTGATCACATCATTGAAACGAGTGTTCCAGCTTCGAGATGCTTGCTTAAGTCCATATATGGACCTTTGCAGCTTGCAAACCTTGTGATCAGTATCACTGGATGTGAAACCTAGCAGCTGTTCCATATAGATGTCTTCCTCAAGATATCCATTTAGGAATGCCGTTTTCACGTCCATTTGCCATATTTCATAATCGAAATAGGCTGCAACGGCAAGCAATGTGCGGATGGATTTTAGCATAGCTACCGGGGAAAAGGTATCCTGATAGTCAATGCCTTCACGTTGACTATAACCTTTTGCCACCAGTCTAGCCTTGAATGTCTCCATATTTCTATCTGCACCAATCTTTCTCTTGAAGATCCATTTACACCCAATAGGTACTATACCTTCTGGTGGATCTACCAAGGTCCAGACTTGGTTTGAGTGCATCGAGTTGATCTCTGACTTCATTGCCTCAAGCCATTTCTCGGAGTCGATATCTGATATCGCCTCATTGTAGGTTTTGGGATCATCTCCATGAGCACCATTACCTACGAGGAACATTTCCTCTACGTCCTCTGAAATAATACCTAAGTATCTTTCAGGGGGATGGAAAACTCTTTCCGATCTACGAGGTGGAGGAGGTAGTGTTCTTATTGGCTCAACCTGATTTGGTTCCACTTGGTCCTTAGCTCGTTCTGCTTGTGAGACTTTCTCATCAAGCTAATCTGCTTTCCAATGCCGCTATTTTGAATAAACTATTTTTCAAGAAATATGGCATGTCGACTCACAATCACATTGTGGTCTTCTGGAATGTAGAAATAGTATCCTAATGACTCTTTAGGATATCCTATGAATCGATCTCTAAAGGACCTAAACTCTAACTTGTCCGCTTGTTGTCTTTTGACATGAGCCGGACAACTCCAAATTCTGAGATGACTCAGACTTGGTTTCTTACCGTACCATATCTCATACGGTGTGGTAGGAACGGTTTTAGAGGGAACCCTATTCAGTAGATAAATGGAAGTTAACAATGAGTGTCCCCAAAGGAAATCAGGGAGGTCTATGAAGCTCATCATGGATCGAACCATATCCAATAGAGTCCAATTTTTTCGTTCTGAAACCCGTTGAGTTGAGGTATTCCTGGCGGAGTCCATTGAGAGACTATGCCATTTTTCTTTAGATAGTCTAGGAATTTTCGGCTGAGGTATTCACCTCCTCGATTGGATCGAAGAACCTTAATGGGTTTTCCTGTTTATTTTCTACTTCATGTCTAAATTCTTTGAACGTTTCAAAAGCTTTAGACTTGTGTCTCATAAGATACACATACCCATACCTAGATAGATCATCGGTAAAGATAATGAAGTAGACAAAATTGCCTTTAGTCGGCACATTAAATGGGCCGCACACATTAGTATGTACTAGGGCAAGGAGATCTGTGGCCCTTTCCCCATGTCCTACAAAAGGGAGTTTAGTCATTTTGCCTTGAAGATAGGATTCACAAGTTGGATATGACTCAAAAGTCAACAGACTCAATAGCCCATTTTTCTCCAATTTGTTGATCCTATCTTCTGCTATATGACCTAGTCTCAGGTGCCATAAATATCTGTCGTTTAGACTATCCCTAGGTCATTTAGCATTCACGTTTTGCTCGATAGTTAAAATAGGTACATCAATATGTAGCTGATAAAGATCATTAATAAGGAAACCATTTGCAATTTTATTTCTTTCATAAAGAATGTTACAATGGTCCTTAAAGAAGGTGATCACATAACCTTCTTGTGCTAAGCATGAAATAGAAATCAAATTCCTGCTAGCTGCAGGCACAAAATAACAGTCTTTCAAAACTAAGTCTAAACCAGATGGTAATTAAAGAGGATATGTTCCCACGGCTACTGCAGCAACTCTTGCTCCATTACCGACATGTAGGATCATGTCTCCATCCCTCAGCCTCCTGCTATCCTCAAGACCCTGCATAGAAGTGCACAGATGAGCACTAGAACCAGAGTCAAGCACCCAACTGGATGCAGAAGAAACTGTAAGGTTTGACTCAATAATGAGCATACCTCCAGAAGGACCTTCCTTCTTGTTCTTCAGGGTGGCTAGGTAAGTAGGGCAGTTCCGCTTCCAATGGCCGTCGCTGTTGCAATGAAAATACTTTCCTTTGACATCGGCCTTCTTCTTCTGCTCTACCTTCTTCTTTTTTGATCCTTCCATCTTTTGCTTTTTCACAGACTTCTTTTTCTTTCCATAAGACTTTCTTTTGGAAGAAGTCCATTCCATAGCAAGAACTGAGCCTTTAGAACCTTTGATAGAAAGCTCAGCGGTAACCAGCATATTCATTAATTTGGCCAAGGAATTTTGAAGTTTATGCATGTGGTAATTCATGATGAATTGCCCATATGCATCAGTCAAGGATTGCAGAATAATATCGTTCTGTAGGTCCAAGTTCCAACTTCACACCGAGCTTCTCAAGCTCTTCCA
>QRFJ01005810.1:0-39388 GCA_006176705.1 Cocos nucifera
GTCAAAGAACCAGACACACACTGCAGCATCGAATTCAGTCATTGACGAGAAGGTAAGACTTCCTAATGACTACTCGAAGTGTCACGCTCAGTGCCCCCATTCTCATAACAGTACCTGTACTCTTGCTCCGATGTCTCCATATCGTAGACTCAAGACTCATCTAACTAAAGAGAAGCGATTGTACACCCAACCTTCCAGATCAATCACCATCCTCGTGATATCCATATGGTTGCCGGATAGCATTTTATGAGTTGAATTAATGATTTCATGTCTTAATATTTCACTCTTAATATAAATTATCTGATTTACTATTATGTCAAAGGATCTGTATCATCAGGCATCTAAAAAATACACATATAGTTGATAAAAATAACCCATTTCATTGATTATGAGTCAAAATATTATAATTTTTGCCCTAGAAGTGTGTTATAGAAGTGTCAGCCAATTCTTGGCTTAGGCACATAATATCTAATAATTTCTCTCACTTGTTACTAAAACCAATTTAAGCTACAAGTCTAAGTCCCCATTTCTTCTCAAGGTGGCTGATTTTTTGTTGTCGAACAGCTTTGTAAGTGGGCTCTGTCGTATTGTTCTGTGGAATTGACTCTATTGACCTCGACGTAACCCTTCTTGAGATAATCGCAGATGAGGTGGTATTGTCGTTCAATGTGCTTGGATTTTTGGTGAGACCTCGGCTCCTTAGTAAGGGCATTTGGCGCTATTATGTGCGTAGTATAGAGGAATGGCATGCTTGATGGCATTCTATGATTTTTGCAGGCAAAACTTCTTGACAGAAATGCTTCCTTCGTAGCCCTCTGATGTAGTGATTATTCTGCTTCCATGGTGGAATCTACTATCACCGATTTTCTTGGAACTCTTTCAATTTGACGCACCATTCATTTCAACACAAATAGACTCTCAAGATGTCGACTTTCGATCATTCTACAATTCGAACATGAAATCTGAGTCTGTATATCCTGGACTTGGAGTTCTTCGTTTACCAAGGACCAAACATCATATCCTGAGTTCTCTTAAGTACTTTAAGGATTACATTATAGAAGTCCAATGTTCTTCACCTAGATTTGGACTGAATTCTTTGTGACACACAGCATGGGCTATATCAAGTCGTGTTACATAGCATGGCATACATGGGCTCCCATCTGTAGAGCATTAAAGGATCTTGCTCATGCATTCTATTCCTCAGAGTGCTAGGGGCACATCTTCGGAAAGAGGAATACCAGTCCTGAAGGATTAATCCCTCCTTAAGAGGTTTTTCCATACTAAACCTCTTTTAGTACTTTCTCTATGTAACATCTTTCTCGTGAAAGTCTAAGCCATATATTGGTCTATCCCTATAGACCTTAATTTCTAAAAATAAAGGATTACTTCACCTAGGTCTTTCATAGAGATTCCTGGACAACCAAATTTTGACTATTCATCAACATGGAATATCATTTCCAATAAGGAGGATGTTATCCACGTACAATACGAGGAAGACAACAGCGCTTCCCACTGATCTTTTTTGAAGATACACCGGTTCCTCTTCATTTTGATGAGAACCAACTTTTGATCACATCATTGAAACGAGTGTTCCAGCTCCGAAGATGCTGCTTAAGTCCATATATGGTACCTTTGCAGCTTGCAAACGCTTGTGATCAGTATCACTGGATGTGAAACTAGCGGCTGTTCCATATAGATATCTTCCCTCAAAGATATCCCATTCAAGAATGCCGTTTTCCACGTCCATTTGCCATATTTCATAAATCGAAATAGGCTGCAACGGCAAGCAATGTGGTGATGGATTAATAGCATGGCCACTGGGGAAAGGTACTCCTGATAGTCAACCGTCTTCAACGTTGACTATAACTTTTACCACTAGTGCTAGTCTCTGAATGTCTCCATATTTCCATCTACACCAATCTTTCTCTCTTGAAGATCTATTTACAAACCAATAATAGGTACTTAATCTTCGGTGGATTCTACCAAGCGTCAACTTGGTTTGAAGTGCATCGAGTCCAATTTCTGGACTGGCTTGTTCTCTGCCATTTCTCAGGAGTTCGATATCTGATATCGCCTCATTGTAGGTTTTGGTGAATCATTCACCATGAGGCACCATCCTACTATAGAGGGACATTTTTCACTCTACTCTCGCTCTAAAATAATACCTAAGTATCTTTCAGGGGGATGGAAGAAACTTCTTTCCGATCTATGAGGTTGGAGGAGGTAGTGTTCTTATTGTGATCAACCTGAGTTGTGTTCCAATTGTCCTTAGGCTCATTGTAACTTGTGAGACTTTCTCATCAAAGCTTAATTCTGTTTCATTGCCCGCTATCTTAAATAAACTTATTTTTCAAGAAAAGATCGGCATGTCAACTCACAATCACATTGTGGTCTTCTGGAATGTAGAGAATAGTTCCTAATGACTCTTTAGGATATCCTTATGAATCAAGGCTCTGGAAGATCTAAACTCTTAAACTTATCCGATTGTTGGTCTTTGATAAGAGCTAGACACTCCAAAATTCTGAGATTGACTCAGACTTATTTCTTATCGTGCCATATGCTATACGATGTGGTAGAACGATTTAGAAGAGAACCCTATTCAGTAAGATAAATTGAAGTTAACGAATGAGTATCCCAAAAGAAAATTAGGAAGGATCTGTGAAGTTCATCATGGAGCAGGACCATATCCAAATAGATGTCTTGATTTCTCCATTCTGAATCCATGAGTTGAGTATTCCTGGGGAGTCCCTTGAGAGGACTATGGCCATTTCTTTGAGATGGTCTAGGAATTCTCGACTAAAGAATTCACCTCTCGATCTGATTGAAGAACCTTAATGGGTTTTTTCTAGTTGTTTTTCCTAACTTCATGGTCTGAATTCTTTTGAACACCTTTTTAAAAGCTTCCAGACTTTATATCTCATAAATACACATACGCCATACCTAGACAGATCATCGGGTAAAGGTAATGAATGTAGACAAATGCCTCTAGCCGGCACAATCAAATGAGCCACACAACATCAGTATGTATTAGGGATAAGGAGATTCTATGGCCCTTTCCCATGTCCTACAAAAGAAAGTTTAGTCATTTGCCTTGAAGAACAAGATTCATAGTTGGATTATGACTGAAAGTCAACGGACCTAATAGCCCATTTCTTTCAATTTGTTGATCCTAAATCTTCTGCTTATGACCTAATCTCAGGTGCCATAGATACGCTATCATTTGGACTATCCCTAGGTCGTTTGCATTCACGTTTTGCTCGATAGTTAGAATAGGTACATCAATATGTAGCTGATAAAGACCATTAATAAGGAAAACCATTTGCAATTTTATTTCTTTCATAAAGAATGTTACAATGGTCCTTAAAGAAGGTAATCACATAGCCTTCTAGTGCTAAGCATGAAACAGAAATCAAATTCCTGCTAGCTGCAGGCACATAATAACAGTCTTTCAAAACTAAGTCTAAACCAGATGGTAATCGAAGAGGGTATGTTTCCCACGGCCACTGCAGCAACTCTTGCTCCATTATCGACCGTGTAGGATCATGTCTCCATCCCTCAGCCTCCTGCTATCCTCAAGACCCTGCATGGAAGTGCACAGATGAGCACTAGAACCAGAGTCAAGCACCCAACTGGATGCAGAAGAAACCGTAAGGTTAGACTCAATAACGAGCATACCTCCAGAAGGACCTTCCTTCTTGTTCTTCAGGGTGGCCAGGTAAGTAGGGCAGTTCCGCTTCCAATGGCCGTCGCTGTTGCAATGGAAAATACTTTCCTTTGACAGCGGCCTTTTTCTTCGGCTCTGCCTTCTTCTTCTTTGCTCCTTCCACCTTTTGCTTTTTCGCAGACTTCTTTTTCTTTCCATAAGAAGACTTTCTTTTGGAAGAAGTCCATTCCATAGCAAGAACTGAGCCTTTAGAACCTTTCATAGAAAGCTCAGCGGTGACCAGCATATTCATTAATTCGGCCAAGGAATTTTGAAGTTTATGCATGTGGTAATTCATGATGAATTGCCCATATGCATCAGTCAAGGATTGCAGAATAATATCATTCTGCAGATCCAAGTCTAACTTCACACCGAGCTTCTCAAGCTCTTCCATGTCCTTGATCATCATCAGACAGTGATCTTGGACTGACTGCCCATCACGCATCTTAGCCTTAAAAAGTCATTTCGTGACTTGATACTTGGCTGCGCGACTCTGTTCACCAAACATCTCCTGCAGGTGAGCCAACATTTGGCGAGCAGTCCCGATATCTTCATGTTGGCGCTGGAGCTCATCAGACATCGAGCCCAACATGTAATATCTGGCCTTATTATCTTCGTCTATCCATTTTTTCAGAGATGCTCTCTGTTCAGTGGATGGACGGGCTGGTAAGGTGGGAGGGTCCTGGTCCAATACATGGGTTAACTTCTCGAAACCCAAAATATTTTGTAGTTCCTGAGCCAATCTTTATAATTGGGTCCGGTCAGTCTATGTGTGTCCAGGATACGTGCTAATGGGTTGGACGCAGACATTTTTCCTGTAGAGAGAGTCAAAGATTCTAGTTAGATACTGTAATTATGACTTGACCAATTTATTTAGAGAATTTTATTTTTAAACAAAATTAGCTCCCACTATTTTCTCGGATCCCTACACTCCCTCTGTAGAGATGCAAAAATCTCCATGATTAATGATTTCTAGTGGGTGGTGCGGTCTCACCAACTGACTCATCACCTCACCTAACAGTTATTGGTGATGGGTTAGCCAATGAGTGAACAACTCTTGTTCAATGATTCTCTAATCATGGTGCACCCAAACTTGGTCTCTAATTCATGAATCTCACCGTATCCAAATATTGATCCACTCCTTAGTTAAGTCAGACCCACCATTTGCACAGACTGGATTCCTAATTGAGTCTCTCACCGTATCCAGAAATATTGAGCCCAACTCATCCTCCAGCCCATAGCATCCAATGCCTAATAGACATGGTTGCATCTTTCCGGTGCAACTGAGCCACTGTATCCAGTCCGAGAACAATCAACCCCGGGAAGGGCCCGCACATCTACAATGGTGGAAGACCTCAGACTTAATCTTTTCTTAGGGAGAATTGATTCAGGTCTCATTAAACTAGACTTGTCATAGTCATAACAATTATGACTAACCTAGTGGCATGGGTTAGCTCGGATTATTGACCACCTCAAATCAGAACTGTGTCAACAGATATGGCCAGGTAAGTGAGATCGGTGGAAGGGAATATGCCATTAACTCGTACAAGAATGCATTCAGGTCGAGTAGCTTCCCAATTAAAAATCAGTCGGTCGTATGTGCCAAACTTACCTTAGACACCAAATTGTTGAGCCAGAACCAATTGGGTTAGCCTACAATCCAGACTCTAACCTCTGAGCCTAATTAGGTCTTGCTTGATCGTGACTCGATCTTGACCCAGACTTAATCCTATTAGGCTGGTCAATTTAAGCATTGTTGATCCCATCTAACCAACTCTTGATTCGGTTTGATCAACCGCTTAGACCTAATTGAGCTACCCAAGCCCGAACCCAGTATTATGAATATGTCTTAGATCTAAAATTCTCAATTTTAGACCTCTAATTAATATTCCATAATCTTAATTTTTAATTAAGTAGGGTTCATAAATAAAATATGCACAATAAATCCTAGGGTTTCAGGATCTAGGGTTTTGCAGAAAGTAAGTTTTGGATTTCTGATTAAGGACGAACACGCAGCACCCCTACACATCATAAGAACACCCCATCGGATGGGAAAGAGAGGGCCTTTAAACCCTTCTTCATTCTTATGATCGGACGGCCAAGAGGAATGCCTTAATCAGGAACATGTAATACTACAAATAGTTTTAGATCTATATCATATATCTCATATACAAATTAGATCTAATCATGGCATATTTTGCATACATCTCATGTATCGAATCATGCATATTTTTAGATCTAAATTATCTCATATAATAATCTAAAAAATTAGATTTAAATTGATCTTATCAAAATAAACTTCTAATCTAGACAACTTATGTAGAACTATTCTACAACTAGTCTAGACATGCATCAATCATATCTCATATGATGATGTTAAAAATTAAATAATTTTTATTTACTATTTTTTAGATATTATTATAATAATTATAATATCAAAAAATAGTAAATAAATAGATCTAAAATATGATTTAATCAAATTAAATTGAAAACATGCAAGACTATTCTATAGAACTATTCTATTTTAGAACTAGTCATGCATATTTTCTAATCTTAGATCCAAATCATTTAATTTTAATTTTTTTTTGATTTCAGATCTGATCACATCTCATGTGACATCTGAAAATCACTTATTTTTTAATTAAAATAAATTTAAAATTAGATCTAAATACTTTAGAACCTTGGCTCTGATACCAGTTGAAGGAAAATCCTGATTTTCCGGACCAGGTTCGTTCAGATCTGATCGGATCAAGAGATATATTTCAAAAATTTTTCTTTGATCTAATTAGATCTGAAATATTTTAGATCTAATTTTATTATTCTAATAATAAAAATAAAATTTAGATAAATTAAATCAAATTTAATTTACCTTGATGTAGGGTAATCCTATTACCCGTTGATGATCCTGTAAGCAGCGGAAGGTTCTGGATCTAGCCACGCAAGTGCCTGGCCTCTACCGATATCCACTCAGGCTGGATCTAGAGATCCTCTTCTTCTCTATCATATCTCCAAAAATTAGATCTGAATCTGATTTGGAGGATCTTCAAAACTACTTTCGAAGATCAGCAGTTGTCCTTTGCAGCAGCGCAGCCTTCTAGCTTTCTGTCGCCTTTCTCTCATCTGGATTGCACCAACCAAGATCCCAAACTACTTTGGGCATGGAGAGGAGAGGGAGAAGATGGCTTTGGCATGGAGGAGGAGAGAGAGCAGCCTTGGGGCGTGGGGAATTGTTTTTCAGATACTCTTGAGTTGGGCGTAGGGTCTTATTTATAGACTATGCGTGATCCAACTCCTCTTCTTCCCAACCAATCACAACCCTTTGTGAAATCAGATCTAAATCTGATTGGTGGGAATAGAGTCCCTTGGATTCCTCCTTAGATGGTGCCTAAGACCAGTCAAAGTTGGTTCTTAGGAGAACTCTAATCGGAATCCAAAAAGGAGATGGAGTCCCTGTCCAACAGGGACTCCTGGGCGCCTCCAACTTGGGCACACGCCACCCTTGGCATGCGCCCTCCTCCTTGCCAGGTTCTGGTAGGGGGACAAGCCCCCACCAGCTCTCCAATAGGTGCATGACATGTGGACAAAAGTCAAAGTATCAATGGTCAACATTTGACCAGTCAAAGGTCAACTTTTGACCAAAGTCAAAGGACGAAAAATGGCAGGTGACCAAAAATGGTAGGTATTGTCTTACAAAATAAGACAACCCTTTTCTGACCTTGGACAACTCCAGTCAGACCAAGTGAAGGCCTCTGATTGAGCACAAACTCCTTTGGCTCAGTCAGGACAACTTATTTATGATAGTAAAAGAAGAACGTTAGGTTCAATCGAGTGCTAGCACGATTTTCTTGAACCTAATTGAATCTCATTCAGATCAATTGAACTGGATCAGTTCAATTGATGATCACCAGATTCAAACCCTTGTTTGTGTGACCCAGTTAGGTTCAGTTCTGTATATGGTAATGGGATATGTCATGATCTCTATCATCGACATCATCGAAACTCCTTTCGATGGATCAGAACTCTTCTGATTCGAACAGCTAGAATGATCGATCATCTAAATCATTCTAATTGCTCCCAAAATCCACCAGTGACACCTAGCAGTATATGGTGGCAACCCATCAGAGCTGAATGCGAACCTCTTGGTGCAGCTACCTGTGTGATTAAGTTCTTCTATCTTGAGCCCCGATCAGATTAGGGTTAAGGTGAACTCGTCAAACCCTAGTTTCTGTCATATGATGTAATCATTCGATTCAAGTCCAATGTGAAAATCTAAATAGAAACTCTTTCTATTATTTCACTCTGCCATGGCCATGGGCTTCTGGACTTGATTCTCATGATCATCATAGGGCTGCTCCTCTACCACCGAGGTAGATAGATTCCATCTTGATGCAATCCAGTTCCTACAATGAACATGCTATAGCCAACATACACCTCAGGGTTCCATATGGCTAGGAGACCGAGTTAATGGTGTAGTCAAACTATAACACCCTCAAGGTGAACTGCCGATGCACCTCAGGTCAAAGAACCAGACACACTACTGCAGCATCGAGTCAGTCATTGACGAGAAGGTAGACTTCCTAATGACTACTCGAGGTGGTCACGCTCAGTGCCCTCATTCTCTAACGAGTACCTGTACTCTCACTCCGGTGTCTCCACATCGTAGACTCAAGACTCATCTACTAAGGAGAAGTGATTGTACACCAACTTTTCAAATCAATCACCATCCTCGTGATGATCCTATGGTCGGAAGCATTTTATGAGTTAATAATGATTATTCATGTCTTAAATTTTCAACTCTTAAAAATATGAATTATCATTACCATTAACTCAAAGGATGTATCACAGACACTAAATACACATATGTGATAGAAAATAACCCATTTCATTGATTATGATCAAAATTATAATTTTGCCCCTAGAAGTGTATTACAAGTGTCAGCCAATTCTGGCTTTTAGGGCACATATATCTAACAACTATCGATCCTAAACATTGGCCAGTGAAAGAAAAGATATGCAGCCATGCTCCAGAGAGGCAAAAAGCAATTGCAAAGGAAGTTGACAAGCTCCTAAAAACTGGATTCATCCAAGAAGTCAACTATCCAAACTAGATCTCTAACATCATGCTCGTCAAAAAGGCGAATGGCAAGTGAAGAATGTGCATAGACTTCAAAAAGTTGAACAAAGCCTACCAAAAAAATAGCTATCCCCTATCCAGCATTGATCAACTGGTGGATGCGACCTCAGGCCACGAGCTCCTCATGTTCATGGATATCTTTTCTGGCTATAATCAAATTCGAATGGCACTAAAGGACGAGGAGAAGACTGCTTTTATTACTGACCGTGGTCTTTGCTGTTACAGGGTTATGCCTTTTGGACTCAAAAATGTGGGGGCAACATACCAGCGCCTGATCAACAAAATCTTCAAGGGGCAGATCGGCCACAATATGGAGGTATATGTAGATGATATGCTTGTCAAGAATCAAGCTTCAATAAATTACATTGCCAACCTTGAAGAGACCTTCAGCGCCCTCAGAAGATACAAGATGAAGCTAAACCCAACCAAGTGTGCCTTCGGTATAACTTTGGAAAAGTTCTTGGAATTCATGGTGTTGAGGTGTGGAATCAAAGCAAATCCGAAAAAGATTCAAGCCATTGAAGAGATGATTGCTCCAAAATCAATTAAAGAAGTTCAACGCCTGATTGAAAAGGTGGCAGCCCTGAACTGCTTCATCTCAAAATCGATCGAGCGATGTATGCCCTTCTTTCAGATCATAAAGTAGCCGACAAACTTCTGCTGGACCACCGAATGTCAACAAGCCTTTAAAGAGCTCAAGGACTACCTCTATTCACCTCCTCTATTAGCAAAGCCCAAACCCAGAGAGGAATTATTTTTGTACCTAGCAATCTTCCCTGCGACCCTTATGGTAGTCCTAGTCAAAGAGGAGGTGAAAGTATAATGACTGATCTACTACATGAGCCGAGTCTTGAGGGACGCTGAGACCAGGTATACTAAGTTAGAAAAACTAACTTATGCTTTGCTGATTGCGGTTTGGAAGCTCTAACCTTATTTTCAAGGGCACATCATAACTCTCCTCACTAATCAACCAATTAAAATAGTCCTTCATCGGAAGGATGCCTCCAAAAGAAATGCAAAATGGGCAATTAAGCTTACAGAATTTGACATCAACTATCAACCTCAGTCATCGATCAAAGCTCAAGTATTGGCAGATTTTATAGTTGAATGCACCATTCCAGATGAAACCGAGCTTAAACAAGATGAAACCAGCATTCCATGATTGCAGCCAAGCTCCTTTGAAGAAAGAGCCGATCTTTCCGAAGGTTTCTGGGCCCTATATGTAGATGGCTCATCCAATGCTTCTGGTGCAGGTGCAGGGCTGATCTTTGTTAACCCAAATGGGATCATCATCAAATATGCACTGCACTTTGAATTTCCTACAACTAATAATGGGGTTGAATATGAAGTTTTGATCATTGGGTTGAAAATAGCTAAGGAGTTAGAAATGGATCAGTTCCAGCTCTATAGTAATTTCCAACTGATGGTCGGATAGGTTAGCGGTAGTTATGAAGCTCGAAAGAAGAGCATAATAAAATATCTTGAGAAAGTGAAGAACTTGACTTTGGCCTTCAATAGTTTTAGCATCCAACAGATTTCGAGGGTAGAAAATACCAGAGCCGACCTTCTCTCTAAGTTGGCCACTTTAGCTCCAGCCAAACTGTTGAAGAAAGTATTTTTTGAAGTTCTAAAATATCTAAGTTCGGAGGAGTCGTAGTCTGTTATGCAAGTTAAGCATGAGTCAAGCTGGATCGACCCACTAGTTGCTTACCTCAAGGATGGAGCTCTTCCTCGTGATCCAAAAGAAGCTTGAAAACTTAGAAATCAAGCCTCCCGATATGTTCTGTATGAAGGCAAGCTGTACAAAAGATCATATTCTCTACCGCTCTTAAGATGTCTCCGACCTTCAAAAGCCAACTTTGTATTATGGAAAGTGTATGAAGAAATCTGTGGGAGTCATATAGGGGCCAGATCCTTATCACATAGACTACTTCAGCAGGATTACTATTGGTCGATCTTGTACCATGATTTTATAGCGTATGTCAAAAAATATGACCGCTGTCAGAAAAATGCAAATATTCAAAGATAGCCAGCTTCCAAACTTACACCCCTGAGCACCCCATGATTGTTTGCTTAATGGGGAATGGACATACTCGGACCTTTTTCCATGGCATCTGGACAGCGTAAGTTCCTCTTGGTGGCAATAGATTATTTCATAAAATGGGTCGAGATTGAACCTTCAGTGAAAATCACTGAAGTAAAAGTGTTGGACTTCATCTGGAAGTCGATTGTCTGCAGATTTGGCCTACCTCGGACCCTCATAATAGATAATGGGCGATAGTTTGCTGGAGCAAAATTTGCCAAATTTTGTGAAGATTTAAACATCTCCCATCATTTTACATCAATAGCCCATCCACTGGCAAACGATGAAGTTGAAGTAACCAACAGAATCCTATTGCAAGGCGTCAAAGCAAGACTTGAAAGAGCAAGAGGAACTTGGGTGGACGAGCTTTACCATGTTCTATGGGCATACTGAACTATCCAGAAGCTACCAACTGGAGAAATGCCGTTCACTCTGACTTTTGGAATGAAAGCAGTCATCCCGATAAAGCGCAAGCTGCCATCGGCACAAGTTGTAGCCTTCAACGAGCGATGCAATTCATAGAATCTTAGAGCAAATCTCGATCTACTGGAGGAAAAATGAGAAGAAGCCCAAGTTCGGATGGCCGCTTATAGACGAAGAGTGACCTGTTACTATAACTCCAAAGTAAAAGGCAAAATATTCAAAGTAGAGGACTTGGTACTTCGACGAGCAGCCGTTTCATAACGTCAAAACCAAGGAAAGCTCACCTCAAATTGAGAAGATCCTTACGAAGTCAAAGAGGTCGTCTGATCTGAAACTTACTACTTGAAGGAGCTCAGAGGCACCGATCTTCCACGTCCATGAAACTCGGAGAACTTACGCATGTACTATCAATAATCTCATTTCAATGAAATCTTCTTATTTTAATATCTTCGATTTTGGTGTAAAACTATGATGAAAGGAAAAAGCCTCTCGAACTTTATCATTAGATGAAGTTAGCCCTGTTAGGAATAGGAGGAGAACCTTGTCCTAACATTAAGCTAAAGCGAAGACCTCGGTTACTTAAGCCGAGATGCGGGGAGAGGCTCCTTCAACGATCCTTTTGTGCCCCTATAGTCCTATTAGGAATAGAAGGAGAACCTCATCCCAACATTAAGCTAAAGCTAAGACCTCAGTTACTTAAGTTGGGATGCGGGAAGACGCTCCTTCAATGATCCTTTTGTACCCCTATAGTCCTGTTAGGAACAGGAGGAAAATCTCATCCTATACATTGAGCTAAACGAAGACCTTGGTTACTTAAGTCGGGATGCAGGGAGAAATTCCTTCAACAGCCCTTTTGTACCCCTATAGTCCAGTTAGGAACAAGAGGAGAACCTCATCCTAATATTAAGCTAAAACGAAGATCCCGATTACTTAAGCTAGGATGTAAGGAGAGGTCCCTTCAACAGCCTTTTTGTGCTCCTATAGTCCTGTTAAGAATAGGAGGAGAACCTCGTTCTAACATTGAGCTAAAGTGAAGACCTCGATTACTTAAGTCGGGATGTGGGAAGAGGCCCCTTCAATGATTTTTTTGTGCCCCTATAGCCCTATTAGGAACTAGAAGAGGACCTCGTCCTAACGTGAGCAAAGTTGAAAGCCATGCCAACCTAAGTCGAGGAAAAAAGGAAGAAAGGGGAGCCCATCCAGTGGTCCCAAATGAACCCCCAACCTAAAGCAAAGAGAAGGAAGAAATTCTATCACTGATTCCTACACATATTTCTCCTATAATTACTCGACCGTATGAGGTGCAAGAAGAAAAATTGCTTCTGGGTCTGTCAAAAGGATCTCGAATAGACATCCACAATAACCACTTCATTAGAAGACAACACAAATGAAAACAAAGTGAAGAAAGTGAATCCACGAGCAAGCTTCGAACTCGTGCAAAATAAAAATAATAAAAAAGATACTATTATATTATAAAAATAAATTCATTACAAGGAAAACACAGGTTGATAAGATCGATTACACTAAAAAAGAAAAGAGAGAAAGAGAAAGGCCACCAAAATCCTAGGAAGGGTCGGACTCTTCAGACTTCGGACTGGTAGCCATTATCAAAGATTCCTTCAGACGATCGACCTCCTCCTCGAGCTCCTTCCACCTCATCATGTTATCGTGGAACATCCTGTTGGCTCAGCGGTAGTTCTCCTCTAACTCTCGCAGCCTCCTCCTTAGGACCTTGGACTCAGCCTCTGCATTCTTGGTAGCCCAATGCTCACAAGTCAACTCGAGCTTTAATCGCTGCACCTCTGCCTCTCCTGCATCGACCGACTCCAAGAGTTCGCCAATGGTCCTCTTCAAGGAGGCGATCTCCTCGGCCTCCCTACTTGTACCAATCCGAAAGCCATCATCAAGTCACCGCTGGAGCTAGGCTACTTCATCGTTGGAAGCATAAAGCTTTTATTCTAGCTTGGATGTCCTGTCACTCCAGCCCAATTAGTAAATCTCATATATGAGCTCAATGTCATACAACTGCTTTTGAAGTGTGGAGAACCTCATCGACCAGTCCCACTCGAACTGTGCCTTGTCGAAGGACCACGGCGAGCTCCCCGCTAGAAGTTCGATCTTCTCCTTCACCACCTTAAGTTGAGCCTCAAGGAAGTCGATCTTCGCCATCAGCACCCAGGACTTATCGCTTGCGTTCTTCCAAAATTCGGCTAGCTCTCTCTTGAAGCTCCCCTTCCAAATGCTGAAACTCATGGAGTCCTTCATGTATAAGTTTCGGAGGTGAGTGACCTCTTTGGTTGCCTTCGAAGCATTCTTCCATGAGGCTTGAAGGTCATCCTCCATCTTCTTCAACCTCTTCTTCAGATGATGGACTTCCTTCCTTAGGTTTTTTATTAAAGATTTCAGGAGAACCCCCTAAGATAGTGGATCAGTGTTGATGGGAGACTACATTCGAAGTATGAAAAATGCTCAAAGGTATAGACAAAAATAAAATTCACTTTTATTTAATCAGAAATTCTGAGTACAGAGTTAAAAAAGAGAGAAAAAAAAGTGTACAACTATTCGAGGATCTCAACCTCGGTGGGGACGGTAGTGGACGAAGCTGAAGTGCTCTCAGCTACCTCAGATTCCTGAATTGGTTCAAGCACCTCCACGACAGGATCGAACAGATCGAAAATAAGCTCGATGGAGAAGGGATCGACTGCAGCATCGAAAGGTCCCGCTTCTGTGTCGTCCTCCTCCAAAAATTCAAGATCGAGCTCGGAGAACCTCCAGGCCACCCTACCTTTGTAGAGCTCAAAATTCTTGATGAACGCCTACTGACTGAATTTGACATTCAGGTTCCTTATTTTGGAAGAGGTCTTGAACTCTTCCACAGCCCGAGTCGTCACCTCCAAGATCGACTTCAACATCCAGGCTTCCAGTTTAGTAATCTTATTCTTGGCTTCCTTCTTCCTCTCCTCCTCCAAGGTCAGTGCGGCCTTAAGTCTGGTTGAGACGAACTCCTCTTTTCGAAGTACATCCTGGAGACTCTCGATTTCCCCCACCTTCTCCTGTGTGAGGCATTCAGCCTTGGTGGCCCTTTCCTGAAGACGACGGATCTCAGCTCGAAGGTCCTCCTGGACCTTCTGTGCTTCCACCTCCTGACGGCACACCCTCATGATGTAGGCGAGCATTTGGTGATTCGACTGCAATAAATGATTAATGTTAAAAAAAAAGAAAAGAGCAGAAGAGAAAAGAAAAAATTGAGCAATGGAGCAATCACCATGAGGATAGTTCCGAGAGAACCCCAAATGAGCTACTAGGGGTCAAGGTCGGCCATGCAGTCCACCACCTCCAGCATGGTGAACTTATCGGTTAAATCCCAAACGATCTTTGGGTCATCGAAGGGGTCTTCTCCTAATTCACCGTGGTCAATGCTTGGCTCGCCAGGATGAGCCTTACGGAGCATCTTTGCGATTGCTTTCTTTTTCTTCTTTTCTTCCCCCATCTCTCCCTCAGTAGGAAGCTCCATAGCTTGATCTCCGCTGGAAGGGCCCAAAGGCACAAGCGGCATGAATCCCGCACCAACAGGGCTGACCTTAATGGTTGGGGCAACCTCGGTGCTAGTGACAACCTTGAAAGCAACGGCAGTGGTGGTAGGGGCCATAGAGCTTGGAGCACCAACCTTCATCCTCTTCGAGCTGCCATCTGGTGCTTCTTCTTTCCTCTTATAGGCATAAAGCCTCTTAGTGAGTATTTTGGCAGCTTCAGTATCCATTTCTATAATAGAAAAGGAATCACGATCAGTGATGATATATATATGTGAAACTGCATGAAGAATTTGAAAAGTAGAAAAATGTACTAGCAGGATTGAGGGGACTCAAGCCCAAATTGAACAAGGTCTGTTCTTGTAGAAGGTTGAGAAGAAGAGGAGCTCAAAATGTTTTAAGTTTATTGGAGGAATCAAGGTCGGCTTTATCTAAGCTGGGAGCTCGATGAACCAACTCCCTAGTGTGACCCCAAGGAGAGAGATCTAACAAAAAGATGGGACATCGGATGGAGAAGTACTTCTTCTTCCAATTATGAACGAAAGAAGGAGTGCCTTTCAATAACCCCTTCTTGCTGAACTAGAGGAAGAAGTACCACCAGTTCTTTGCGGAAGGGTGGTGTTTAAAAGTATAGAAGTTTTGGAATAATGAGACAGTCGACCGAACTTCGATCAGATGGCAGAGGAAAAGAAAATCTATGATGAACCAAAAGAAGTTCGATACGATGGATGCAAAGGACATGTTCAAAAATCGAAAGAGGGCAACTACAAAGGAGGGTAGTGGGAGCCGAAGCCCGACACGCAAGGTCTCTAAGTACAAGCAAAATCGATCGATCGGAGGATAATTAACTTAGTCATCCGAACTAGGGAGTTTGAGGTGGTATTCTAAAGGGATTCTATATTGAATTCGGATCAGAGAAAGATCATCCAGAGTAAGAATGGACGGGATGGTGTTTGGGACGAAGGACAAGTGAGGCATGTTCCTAGGTTCGACCTCGGTCAGAGGTATAGGGTCTAGGAAGATCAGTCTAGGCGAGCTCCAAGAACCAAGGGAGTGGAAGGTTTTGGAAGACATTTAGATCGAAATAAAATCCCAAGAAAACCTCCAAAAATCAAGGAAAAATATAGGACGAATATTGCCATAGAGAAATCAGAGGAGCAAGAAGCTAAAATGCATGAATACCCAAAGAGAAGGGTTGAAAAACTAACCTAAGCTATTTGGGGAGGATGAAAAGATGGTGGGTGCAATGAGAACCAGTCGAAAGGGCGTTCGAAATCTAAGAAGACGAGGGAGGAAGCTAAGACCCTTAGGTGGAAGAAGAATGGGGATCGGAGAAAGAAGAAGACTCATGCAAGAATGACTTTTGGATGAGAGGAGAAGGTCTTAAATAGCCAAAGACAACCCAAGGTAGTTATGATTGTGGATTGACTTCGATCGACCGGCATGCGCCACGTGTCCCACTCATCATAATAGAGAAATGGTGACAAATGGAGTCTTTATGGTACCGTACCTGGGTAGAGTTTTGGTGGAAAATCAAAGGGCCATCTTTTCAAACCTATTTTAGATTTAAAAAGCTTCGGCGCCAGTGCAATAAATGCCAAAATGTCTCATCCTGATAAGTGCAGAAATCCAAGAAAGAACTTTGACAGTCGCCTTTTTACTCCCTTCCTTCGAATTCCAAACTCGAAAGTAGGGAGACTATTATTAGGGGTAAACCTCGCTCCCGTCGAAGTTTGGTCTAATGCTCAGTCAAATATAATTTGTAATTGCAGAAGAGCTTCAATCACGGATTCCTCCTTCCGAACTTCTCCATCAGTCAAACTCCTTCTAGACTTCTCCATCAGTTGAACTCCTTTCGAACTCCTATATCAATCGAACTCCTATCGAACTTCTCCATCAGTCGAACTCTTCTAGACTCTATATCGATCGAACTTCTTTCAAACTTCTCCATCAATCGAACTCCTTCTAGACTTCTCCATCAACCGAACTCCTTCTAGACTTCTCCATTAGTCGAACTTCTTCTGGACTTCTATATCAGTCGAACTCCTTTCAGACTTCTCCATCAGTTGAACTTCTTCTGGACTTTTATATCAGCCAAACTTCTTTCGGACTTCTCCATCAGTCGAACTCCTCCCGAACTTCTCCATCAGTCAAACTTCTTTCGGACTTTTATATCGATCGAACTTCTTTCAAACTTCTCCATCAGTTGAACTTCTTCCAGACTTCTCCATCAGTCAAACTCCTTCTAGACTTCTATATCGATCGAACTCCTTTCGAACTTCTCCATCAGTCGAACTTCTTTCGAACTTCTATATCAGTCGAACTTCTTTCAAACTACTCCTTCAGCCAAATTCTTCTATCAGACGAATCTCCCTTTAGATTTCTCCTCCGATAAATCTACTTTCGAATTCTTTCAATGGATCCACTTTTAGATTTCTCCAGCTGACTTCCTTCAAGATTTTTTCAGTCGTAGAGCTTTCGAACCCCTTCTGGTCAAACTTCCTGTAGTCGTTCAGAAGGGTCTCCTCACCTATGCAAATCTAGTTCTATACACGGCATGGACCAACCCATACACAAACTATCTTAAGGAAGTCTAAACCCCTCTAGAATTCATATAACTCAAAATTCTTCACCGACCGACATCTACTCCTCTGAACTCCAACTATTAAATCCCAACAAACTAGCACATCACGACAACAGACACTACTCTCCGCAACAAACTCCTCGTGGCCAAGAGTGGCCCACTATCAAATGGTTATGGCTGTCCCTCTCAATTTGTTGCAGGCTTCACCTATAAAAAGGATCCTCTAGATACGTTTCTAGAGAGAGCACTCTTCTCCTTCCTAAAACTCTACTACTTTCTTTCTTGAGCACTCCATTTCTATTGACCAGAAGAGCTGACTTGACCATCGAAGGATCCTACTGGAGCCATCACCCCTGACTCCGATCAGGACTTATCTTGCAGGTCCCCGATGATGACCTCATCTTCTCCATCTCCAGCTCGATTTCGACATCAACCAGATTCTGCACCAATAATTTTCATACTTGAGAACTTAAATATTTTTATTTATTCTTTTTCTCAACTTAACTTTCATTATCCTCAATAAAGAAAAGAATAGAGTGTGATAAATGATAAGAAAATAATAAGGAAAGAGTTCACCTGACTTAATATATTCTTAGTCTCGGCCTGGACTTTTTTTATTCTTCATTCTAGCATGGGTTTGTAGTTCTCTCCCTAACTTATTTCTGAAAGAAAGATAAACTAAAAACAAAAAAAAATGTTAAATACAAAAATAAGGGTTGCCTCCCAATAAGCGCTAAGTTTAACGTCTTCAACCAGGCTCTATGAAGGAGTTTCAGGTTTAATCAATTTTAACACATTCTTTAAGATTCCAAAAAGATAGAGCCAATTAGGAGGCCTTGTCATTATGGTAGAAAATCATTCATGGAATACTTTTCGGTGGTTAGACTTAGTCCTGATTAAGTTCAGAGCAAGCATGTTATACCAAAATTTAAAATTATTATAGTTTTTAGGATGATAAAGAAGGAATTGCATTTGATGGACCGAAATTAGGGATGATGGTTTAGGAATTTCTTCAATTATAACCTGATCTTCCATAATCTCTTTCTCGGATCTAATATATCTAGGCATCAACTTTTTCTGATCAAAATCATGGCACTTTTTCCAAATTAATTTTAAATCTACCTTCATACATCATTTTAATATTATGGAAAAATTTTGGAGGCCATCCTCGAAAGTAGTGTCAAATACAGAAAAATCATTTTTAAAGTCATTATCCCTCATATCGACAATATCCCATCCAACAGCTTCTTTATGTACTTTTAGAATATCTATAAGTTGATCTTTCTAGGTAGGTATTATTGGTAGTAAGTCTGTAGGTATATCAGAAAGCGGTTTCAATTTTAGATCAGTTGGTGGTTCTAACAAGGAGGCTATTAGTGAGCTAGGTAGTGGCTCAATTTTTTCAATACATGGTAGGATGGTTTTTGGATAGGATGTATCTACTTGGTCACTAACTTCTGTATTGTACCCATCTTCATCAAAATCATTCACCTCATAATGAGCCAAATAGGGATTTAATGAATCTTGGAGAAAAATTATGAGTGAAGCTTCTTCTAGTATGTTATTCATTTATGGTTCTTGAGAAGTCTCTATTAGATCCATCAACTCATCAATTGGTCCCTCCCTGTTAAAAGAATTGGATGATTCTAAGGCACTTGGGAATGGTTCTATATGAAAATAGGGTGATGGAATTGGTTCATCCTAGTATTTTGATTTTTTCTATATTTTGTTGCCTCAGTAATATGGTCTAAAAGGATTTTTTTAGTTGTGCAGGATTATTTTACGACCATATTATTTTCGAGAGTTATAATTGATTATTCAAAAAAAGCTTTTGGGATATTAAAATTTCTAGCCATGTATGGTACCTCAGGGTCACTCGCAGGCTGACTGGACAACTCTCTTTCCTCCTGTTGTTTGAATGTAAGTACTTGCTTCTCTAATTCTTTAAAGGTTTGCATACATGAGTGATAGGTTTGTTGTAAGGTCAGATTATTGAGCTCTAACTTATTTAATGCTTGCTGAATCCTCTCTTCAGAAGTTGATTCATCATTATTTGGAGAAGATCGATAATGTGGGTAGGGCATATTATAAGGTGCATCCATGAAAGTAGATTTTTATGGCATCAGGGTAACCACTGATTATGATTGCCACAAAAAATCTGATTGAGCCCCTCAACCTAGATTGTAAGTGTTAATGTATGGGTTATTTTCTGATTATTGCCTAGAGATAGCAATCCAAGGGGGGGTGAATTGTATTCTTTTAAAATTTTAGCCAAATTAAACTCTAAGTAAATATGTGCTTCTAATTAATAGAACTTGAGTGTTTGTGATGGATATGCAATGTAGTGGTGAAATTAAAATCAACTAAATAACACAAATATGCAAAGCAAGTAATGAGGGTAAGAAAATAAATATACAAGAATTTTATAGTGGTTTGGTGCAACCCCACACCTACGTCCACTCCCCAAGCTCTTCTTGAGAATTCTACTATAATTTCCAAATTACAGTGCATTTGTTTTAACCTAGGATCACAAACAAATCCAGTTGGTTTTGCTGGGCTCACCAACCACAATCCTACATCGATAGTTTTTTTAGAATTACTATCAACCTGATTGATTTTCTAGGCTCACCAACCAAAACTTATACACCATCCAATTATCGGCTTGGACTAGCCTATACTTCAAGTTTCTTTTTTCCTAAAAAAATTTGTAAAGAAACAAAAAATATAAATATAAAATTTCAATTGAAAAACAAAAAAAAAAAAGAACTCTTTTGAAGCTTGAAGAAAAGGCTGAATATATGCTCTTTTAAAGCTTTATTTCTCTTCAAATAATACTGAAAGGTTACTTGAGATGTTGTGGAAGATAACTCTTGAATACCCTCAGAAATCAAAGCTTAGTTCCTCTCTTTTTCCTCTCTTTTTGATATGCGATGAAAACCTCTTAAATCTAAAATGATTTTACTTTAAAATTCCTTAATCTTACTTTCAAATATTTCTATAGCCTTTTATATTTTTGATGATGGCTGGAGGATCAGTTCTAGCTATTAGAAGCCTTGAACTGCCATTGGAGTGGAGAAATAGCCGTTTGAAAAACTGCAATGCCTGTCCCAACATTAGGGTCGACACTTCTCTGCAGGTGTCAGCACTTTTTGATCTAGGGTCGATACCTTGTGATCTGGGGTCGATACTTTTTACTTAGGTATTGACACTTTTTCTTAGGTATCGACATTTTTTTCTTAAGTATCAGTACTTGGATAGTACTCAAAAATTCAGCTTTATGTTCAGTTTCTATACAACATAGATCGACCCAAGGGTCGACCCTTTCACTAGGGTCGACCTATGAATCAACTTTTTTGCGAGGCCATACAAAAACAACATGTCGAAGCATGCCAAGTTGTCCATTTCAAAAGAAGATGATCTAGCGGTCAAACCTAGGGTTAATTCTTTTGCTAAAACTTGATTTTCTTCCAAATTTGACATCCAAAAAATATAAAATTATCTTTAAAAATCAAAATTTTTCTAATTGCTTTTGAATCTTTCAAAATATATTTTTTTATAACTTAATAAAATTATGATTTTTCCCTTCTTCAAGGATCTTTATCAATTCAATTTTCTTAAAGCTCTTGACTTAGTGATTTTTGTGTAGAGCTTTTCTTAGATTAATTTCTTTAATTTAAACATCTGAAAAGACCTATATACATTCTTGAAATACATGATTAGTATCATTTATACTCAATATTTTAAAATCATCAAAATCAATCAATGGGTCAACAATCTCTCTCTTTTTGATGATGACAAAACTTTGAGTATATGCACAAAAATAAAATTAATGTGTTTCAACTAACTGGCTAGTATAAAATATGAATTAAAAATGTACACAAATATAAATGCACACTTCATAAAAGCTCCAAATAATATTTCACATAATTTATATACTCATATCAAAATAATATTTTAATTCATATCAATAAGTATTAAGGTTCCAAGCATGAAATTCATTGAATTTCTTAAGTATTAATTCTTTAAGTATATACTCAATATACCTCTTCTCCTTTTTGACAACATCAAAAAGCTTATGAAAAAGAATAGAAAAAATCATCAAAATTAAAATCAAGATATTAAATTGAGAGATGTATCAAATTCATAAAGTCAAATCAAAGAAATCATCTCTTCTTTTGAATGAATATTTCTTTTTTTTCAAAAATTAGCTTGAATTTAAATATTAAAAACTCTTCCTCTTTTTGAATGAATATGATCTTTTAATCAGATTTTTAAATACACACTTTTAAGCTTTAGGAGGAATAGAGCTTTCCAAAAGATTTAACCATAAAATTAAGTATAATTGTACTTTAATATTCAATATTTTCTTTTCTTAAAAAATTTTAGTCAATTAAGTTTACAAAAGATATGTATTGGAGATGTATCGAGTAAAGTAAAATAAATGGTATCAAATTTGAATTTTCAAATGAGTTTTAAAATTAAGTTTAGAAATTTATTTCTTAGAGTAAGAATATATTTTTAATTTAATTTAACTCCAATCAATTATCAAGAATAATCATGCAAATCAAAATATAAAATCAGCATATTAATAATATCATTTTAAATATTTTTTAATATTAGAGAATAATTTATTTATCTAATACTACTTTAAATTAATAGCACTTTAAATCAAGTAAATCAAATTGAATAAATACATGAAAGCACAAATTGAAAAGTCTATAAAGTATTGGATGGAAAGTTTAAAATCAATAAGGCTCAAAATAAGGTAATTGATTAAGAATTTTAGACTAAAATTCATTAACATTTTCAATCAAATCAAATCAAAAAATATCTCTCCTCCTATTTTTCATACTAATAGCTGGATTAATTCACTTTTTAACTTTCTCTCTTTCTTTATTTCAAAATAAGCATATTTTAAATTTAGATTATCAAATTGAAATATATATATTCATTCTTTAGCATTATCTCTTTCTTTTCTTTTCAAAATTTGTATGCTTAAGCTTTACAATTTTTGTTACTCCCCCTTTTTCTTTTCAATACCATATTAAACTTTAATTAATATCAATTTAATAACTAATTCATCTTAAACGAATTATTCTTCTTACTTTTGCGAACAAAGGCATTTTCAATTAAATAGTCTTTTAAGATTAAATTATTTTCTTTAGTATTTTCTTCTTCTATTGCACATATTTAAAGTAAGCATATTCAATTTCAAACAATCAATCATCAATCAAATAATCAGTCATAATCATGATACAGTAAATTTTTTTTAATAAAAATTTTACTTTCATTGACTTTAAAATAGAATATTTACAATAGAATGTCTTCAATCATGACAACATCAAAATGATCAATCAATGTAAAGTATTTTAGAAATATTCATTAATTATTAGAAATGATGAAATAATCAAATTAATCAAAATATGAATTGATAAGTCAAAAAATATATAAATGCTTAAATCAAAGATAAACAAATCAAGTAATATAGATGATTTCTTTTTAAGTTTAAAAATTATTTCTTTCAGCACAACTCAACCAAAATCAAAATAAGATTGAGTTTAAGAAATATTTTTCTCTCATTTAGAAAATATAGTTTCAATAATATTTTTTTCAAAACTATTGATTTAAAAAAATACTATTCAAATTTAGTTTAAGGAATATGGCTTTAAGCTTTAAAAATCCAAGATAAATAGTTTCTTTTAAAGCTAAGAATTTGGATATATTATAAAAACTTTTTTTAAAAAAATATCACTTTCTTTTCTTAAGTAGTATCAATCAATTTGAAGTATAAAGGTACCAATCTTATAATTTATTCAAGATATAATGTCAAAAATATATCATGCAAACCAGATTATATGCAAGGATTTCTTTCATTTTGTCAAAAATAAAGTAATAGAATACGAAATAATAATGATATATTTAATATCAATCATTAAAATTTTTGATCAAAAAAGATGAATCAATTTAAATTCAGATCAAATTATCTTGATAAGTTAATTTGAATTGATATCAATAAATTATATAAAATAAATTATAGAAAGATATTCTATTTAAACTTAGATTTTTCTTTTCTTAAGCAATATAATACATTGAGTTCAGAAAAGGTATCAAATATTTATAATTTATCTCAAACAATATCATAATAAAATTATAGCTATACAAACTTAGATTTGAGATAAAGATTTTCTTTTTTTCTTTTTTTATCCAAAAAAATAAAAAAAATTAAGGCAAGAGTCGACTATTTAATATCAATTATAAGAATTATGATATTGATTATTTTAAAATTTAGTTCAAATAACAAATTAACATTTTGATATCAAATATGAAAAATAAATCAATTCTAGATATCCAATATTTTGAAGAGAAAAGGTTACATCTTTGAAAGGTCTTCTTCAATTTGATACCTATTGAGTTGAAATAAATCAAGAGTTTCTTCAAAAATTTGATATCACTTTAAGATTAAAAAAATAATAATTTTTAAATTTATTGCTAAAAATAATATGAATAAAATATAAAAGTATATTTCAAATTTAATTTGATACCAAGTATAAAAGGCATTCTTCAAGTTGGGGATAAAATTGACTGAGGTTAAAATAAGAGAAATCTAGATATTGGCTCTATGTGTTGATCTAACTATGGGATTTCAAATCCTTAGGAATTAACCTAAGATGCAATGCAACTTAATATATCAAGCATTTTAAATTTTATAATTAATATCTTGTCTTTAAGTACTTATTTCATACTAATTTTTATTAGAATTTTAATAATTTAGCATTTTATGGAGGAATATCAAACTTAGTTTTACTTGTATGTTCAGGAATTCAAAAATATTCATATCCAATTAAGCATCTTTTAATTTAAGTTTATCAATTATAAAATTGATATGGGAAAGTTATTATATCATATTGAATTTTAAGATAATTTCAATTCATATCATAACATGATATTTAGAGGAAAGCATATTGATCTCTTAAAATCAAAGTATTAAAATCATCAAAAAGATCAAAAGAGTATGACAAGTAATTAAAAAATATTTTTATTTAAATTTATATTTTCTTGTTATAAGAAATATCATTTCATTAAGTTTAGAAAAAATATGAAATTCTTTGAATTTGACTCCAATGGTATCACTTCAACAATATATCAATATGAAATAAATTTAAGATATTATATTCAATTCTTTTGGCAAGAATAATATAATAAAATGTAGGGCAAGAATGATATCATTGATACCAACTAAACTAAAATTTAAACCAAATCAGGATTTTCTTGATAATTCAATATCACTTAAAAGTCGGTTTGCAAATTTAGCTTGATACCAAACAAGGTTATCATTTGCAATTTTATTTGATAAAGAATATTACATAAAGAAACCATTTGCAATTTTAATAAGGAAACCATTTGTAATTTTATTTCTTTCATAAAGAATATTATAATGATCCTTAAGAAAACTAATTACATAGCCTTCTACTGCAAGGCAAGAAATAGAAATCAAATTCCTACTTGCTGTAGGTACATAATAACAGTCTTTTAATACTAAGTCTAATCCAGATAGTAGTCGAAGAGGATATAGTTTCACGACCACGGTAGCAACCCTTGCTCCATTTTCGACGCGTAGGATCATATCACCATCTCTTAGCCTCCTACTATCCTCAAGACCCTAATAGAAGTACACAAGTGAGTACTAGAACCAGAGTCAAGCACCCAACTGAATGCAGAAGAAACCGTAAGGTTAGACTCAATAACGAGCATAGCTCCAGAAGGACCTGCCTCCTTCTTCTTTAGGGTGGTCAGGTAAGTAGAATAGTTCCACTTCCAGTGATCATCATTATTGCAATGAAAATATTTTTCTTTATCAGCGATCTTCCTTTTTAGCTCTGCCTTTTTCTTCTTTCCTCCTTCCATCTTCTACTTTTTCATAGACTTTTTCTTCTTTTCAAAAGACTTTCTCTTGGAAGAAGTCCATTCCATAGCAAGTACTGAGCCTTTAGAATCTTTCATGGAAAGCTCAGTAGTAACCAAACATCTCCTGTAGGTGATTTGAACAGTTGTTTAGTGACTTGATACTTGGCTGTGCGACTCTATTCATCAAACATCTCCTGTAGGTGAGCCAACATTTGGCGAGCAGTCCTAATATCTTCATGTTGGTACTGAAGTTCATCAAGTATCGAGCCCAACATGTAGTATCTGGCCTTGTTATCATCGTCTGTCCACTTATCCAGAGACGCTCTCTGCTCAGCGGATGGACGAACTGGTAAGGTGGGAGGATCCTGGTCCAATACATGAGTTAACTTCTCCGAACCCAAAATAATTTTGAAGTTTTGGAGCCAATCCTTATAATTTGATCCGATCAATCTATGGGTGTCCAGGATTCGTGCTAGTGAATTGGATGCAGACATTTTTCTATAGAGAGTCAAAGTTTCTAGTTAGATATTGTAATTAAGACTTAACCAATTTATTTAGAAATTTTATTTTTAAATAAATTAGCTTCCACTATTTTCTTGGATCCCTACACTCCCTCTGTAGAGATGCAAAAATCTCCATGATTACTGATTTCTAGTGGGTGGTGCAGTCCCACCAACTTACTCATCACCTCACCTAATAGTTATTGGTGATGGGTTAGCCAATGAGTGAACAACTCTTGTTCAATGATTCTCTAATCATGGTGCACCCAAACTTGATCTCTAATTCATGAATCTCACCGTGTCCAGAAATATTGATCCACTCCTTAGTTAAGTCAGACCCACCATTTGCACAGATTGGATTCCTAATTGAGTCTCTCACCGTATCCAAAATATTGAGCCCAATCCATCCTCCAGCCTGTAGCATCCAATGCCTAATAGACATGGTTGCATCTTTCCGGTGCAACTGAGCCACTGTAACCAACCGAGAACAATCAACCCCGGGAAGGGCCCGCACATCTACAATGGTGGAAGACCTTAGACTTAATCTTTTCTTAGGGAAGATTTGATTTAGGTCTCATTAAACTAGACTTGACATAGTCATAACCATTATGACTAACCTAGTGGCATGGGTTAGCTCGGATTATTGACCACCTCAGATCAGAACTGAGTCAACAAACATGGCCAGGTAAGTGAGACCGGTGGAAGGGATATGCCATTAACTCGACAAGAATGCATTCAAGTCGAGTAGCTCCCAATTAAAAATCAGTCGGTCGTATCTGCCAAACTTACCTTAGACACCAAATTGTTGAGCCAGAACCAATCGGGTTAGCCTACAATCCAGACTCTAACCACTGAGCCTAATTAGGTCTTAGCTTGATCGATCACTCACGTGACTCGATCTTGACCCAGACTTAATCCTATTAGGCTGGTCAATTTAAGCATTGTTGATCCCATCTAACCAACTCTTGATTCGGTTTGATCAACCGCTAGACCTAATTGAGCTACCCAAGCCCGAACCCAATTTTATGAATATGTCTTAGATCTGAAAATTCTCAATTTTAGACCTAATTGATATTTCATAAACTTAATTCTTAATTAAGTTAGGGTTCATGAAACAAAACATGTAAATAAGATCCTAGGATTTTAGGATCTAGAGTTTTGCAGAAAGTAAGTTTTTTTCAATTTTTGATTAAGGACGAACGCGCAGCACCCCTACACATCATAAGAACACCCCATCAAATGGAGGAGAGGGTCTTTAAGCTTTACTTTATTCTTATGACCGGACGGCCAAGGGGAACGCCTTAATCAGAAATACAACTAATCTACAAAAACTAATTAGATCTAAGCATATATCTCATATAAAAAATAGATCTAATTAAAATATATTTTGTATATATCACATATATCATGCATGCATGTTTTTTAGATCTAAATTATCTCATAATCATCTAAAAAATTAAATTTAAATTTGATCTTATCAAATAAAATTTAATCTAGACCTATTTGCAGAACTATTCTACAACTAGTCTAAACATGCAACTATCATATCTCATATGAACAAATTAAATTTAATTTATTTTATATTTTTAGATCTGATTATAATATTTATAAGATCAAAAAATAGTAAATAAATAGATCTAAAAATCATAATTAATCAAATAAAAATATGATTATACTAGACTACACATAGAACAATTCTATTTCTAGTCTAGTTATGTATCTCATACATATTAGATCTAGATTAATTAATTTTAATTTTTAATTTTCTAATTTTGGACCTAATCACATCTCATGTGATATCTAAAATTACTAATTTATTAGATTAAAATTAGATTTAAATAAATTTTATAGGAACCTAGCTCTGATACCAATTGAACGAAAATCTTGAATTTTTTAGGTCAGGTTCGTTCAAATCTGATTGGATCGAGAGGCATATTCCAAAAATCACCTCTTAAATTCTAATCATATCTGACACTTTTTAGATCTAATTTTATTATTTAATAAATAAAATTAAATTAAATTAAATTAAATCTAATTAATTTTACCTTGATTTTGGGTAATCTAATTACCCATTGATGATCCTACTGAAGCCATGAGGTTCTGGATCTAGCCACGCAAGCGCTTGGCCTCTACCGATATCCACTTAGACTAGATCTAGAGATCTTCTCCTTCTCTTTCTTTTCTCCAAAAATTAGATCTAAATTTGATTTAGAGGATCTTCAAAACTTCTTCTAAAGATCACCCGTCATCTCTGCAGCAGTGCTGCCTTCTTCCTTTTTCGTCAACCTTTTCTTGCCTGACTCGCACTAGTTTGAAGCCCAACTACCTTGGGTGTAGAGAGGAGAGAGAGGATCAGAAAGGTGGTATGGAGGAGGGAGAGGAGTAGTCTTGGGGCATGGCTAGGAGAGAAATCTCTTAAAAGTTCGGTGCAGATAGGTCTTTATATAGACACTGCTGTGCCACATCACCCCGACCAATCACGTTGCTTCATTTAATCATATCTAAATTTGATTGATGGGATGACATCACCTAATCCAATCAGATGAGAGACCCATAGATTCATCCTAAGGTGGCGCCTAAGATTGGTCAAAGTCTATAAATGAGGGTCACCTAATTTGAATCCAAGAAGCAACCTGGAGTCCCATCCATATGGGACTCCAGGCATCCCTATCCATGGGCGCATGCCATCCTAGGCGTGTGCCCCTTCCTTTTCAATTTTCAGTAAGGAGACAATCCCCTATCTACTCTCCAATAAGTGCATGATACATAGCCAGATGTCCAAGGGTCAAAGGTCAACATTTGACTAAAGTCAAAGGACAAGAATTAGCAGATGACGGAAAATGGCAAGAGTTGTCTTAAATTCATCTCATAAATTAAGACAATCCTTTTCTGACCTGGACAAGCTTCAGCCAAACCAAGTAAAGGTATCTGAGTGAGCACAAACTAATTTAGCTCAGTCGAGATAACTTTTATGATAGAAAAAGGAGAATGTTAGGCTCAATCGTGTGCTAGCATGATTTTCTTGAACCTAATTGAATCTTATTCAAATCAATTGAACTGAATTAGTCCAATTGATGATATCCAGATCCAAATCCTTGTTTGTGTGATCCAGTTAGGTTCAGTTCTGTATGGTAATGGGATGTCATGATCTCCATCATCGACATCATCGAAACTTCTTTCGATGGATCAGAACTCTTCTGATTCAACAACTAGAATGATCGATCATCTAAATCATTCTAATTGCTCCCAAAATCCACCAGTGACACCTAGCAGTATATGGTGGCAACCCATCAAAACTGAAAATGAACCTCTTGGTGCAGCTACTTGTGTGATTAAGTTCTTCTATCTTGAGCCCCGATCAGATTAGGGTTAAGGTGAACTCGTCAAACCCTAATTTCTATCATATGATTTAATCATTCGATTCAAGTCCAATGTGAAAATCTTAATAGAAACTCTTTCTATTATTTCACTCTGCCATGGCCATGGGCTTATGGACTTGATTCTCATGATCATCATAGGGCTGCTCCTCATCCACCGAGGTAGATAGATTCCATCTTGGTGCAATCCAATTCCTACAATGAACATGCTATAGCCAACATACACCTCAGGGTTCGAATGGCTAGGAGACCGAGTCATGGTGTAGTCAAACTATAACACCCTCAAGGTGAACTATCCGATGCACCTCAGGTCAAAGAACCAGACACACTACTGCAGCATCGAGTCAGTCATCGACGAGAAGGTAGACTTCCTTATGACTACTCGAGGTGGTCACGCTCAGTGCCCTCGTTCTCTAACGAGTATCTATACTCTCGCTCTGATGTCTCTACACCATAGACTTAAGACTCATCTACTACAAAAAAGTGATTGTATACTAACCTTCCGGATCAATCACCATCCTTATGATGATCCTACGGTCAGGAGCATTTTATGAGTTAATAAATAAAAATTTATGTCTTAAATTTTCAACTTTTGAAAATATAAATTATCATTACCATTAACTCAAGGGATGTATCACAGACACTAAATACACTTATGTGATAGAAAATAATTTATTTTATTATTTATAGTCAAAATTATAATTTTGCCCTTAGAAGTATATTACAAGTGTCAGCCAATTATGGCTTCTAGGGCACACATATCTAACAATCACTGATACCAATTAAACTAAAATTTAAACTAAATTAGGATTTTCTTGATAATTCAATATCACTTAAAAGTCAGTTTGCAAATTCAGCTTGATACCAATCATTTTAGTTTTGAAATGATAAAGATGAATCAATTCAAATCAACTAGTTTTAACGATTTTGAATGATAAATCAATTTGAATTGACATCAACAAAATAATCAAGGCAAATCATATAGAAAATTTTAGTTATTCTTCAAAAAGATCGTCTCATCCTTTTTTTAAGAAATATCAAGCAATTAGGTTCAAAAAAGGTATGTATATTTGAATTTATCTCAAATGATATTATATTAAAAGATATAGCTATGCAAAATCAGATTTGAAATAAAGATATTTTTCTTTTTTTATCAAAAGATAAATTAATCAAATACATAATAAATAGTAAGCTATTTGATACCAATTACTTAAAACTAAAGTTCATTCTAAATATTTAACTTTAAAGATAAATGATAATAGTCTTAAAATATTTTATTTGATATCAACTTCAAAAGATTCAAGATGAGCATTTTTCTAATTCAATTTTTAAAATCAATCAATTAGAACAAAATAAGAATGTTCATCAATAAATTTTCTTTTAAGATCAAAGAGTCAATCAAATCGATGATCAAGAAAGATATTCAAGTAAATTTAGGGGATTAAAAATTAATCAATTGGGGGGTATGAAAATCAAACAAATCTAGTATGATCAATTTAAGAAGAATCTAGATAATAGTTCTACAAGATTTGGTTCAACTTAGAAAATTCTAAATCCTTAAGATAAAACTAAGATGCAATGCAAATTAACACTTTAAGCATTTGGTCTTTTATGATTGAATGTTTAATCTTCAAGAACTTAGGTCATAATTTTTTTTGGAGAATTTTGATAATTAAGTATCTTATGGAGAAATATCAAAATTTGTTCAATTTATAAATTTAGCACCCAAATAGTTTCATCAACAATCAAGCTTATAGCAATTTAGATTTCTTAAATAATTAAAGATCAATATAGCATGATACAAAGAATTGAACCAACATACTGAATTTAGAATAAAATAAAGATCTTAAAATAAATAATCAATATGATATACTATTTTTAAGCAATATATCAAATGATTCAAATCATAAAGTATGATCATTATAAGCAATGATGAATCATCAAAATCAATCAAACACACTCAATAATTATATTAATTAATAATCAAAATATATTTAACAAATAATGATGGCATGATGTGAGAAAAGTTTAGATTTTACCAAATAGCATCTCCATCCATTTTCATTTCCAAGGCATCCATAAAAATTTTCTTTCTTTAGTTTATTGGATCCTTGGTGTATCTGCAAAATAATTTACTAGTTTTTGATACCCAAGTCATCCTGAGTCCATAGAGATTAGAGTTCATGGTTTCTTTTAGAATGCAAATATGTTTAATATAAGTTTGACCATTTCTTTTAATATTATATTTAAAAATTTTATGATCAAATTTATTACATTTAAAGTACTTAATCGAATGATTTTCAGTTTATGCTTTGTTAAGCATATTTTTATCAAACTTTTATTTTCTTATTGAATCATAACTAATTCCATGTTTGTCAAAAATAGCTTTTTGATCATTTAAAATGGCTTGAAGCTTTCGAGACCCAATTGTAAACTTTTCAATCATAAACTTCAAGCTTTCAATTTCTTTCTTTAGTCTAACATTTTTTTCCAAAAGAGATTTTTCATATTTAATCTTTTCTTTAGCAGAAAATCTTAATATATTAAGTTCTTCTTTTAACTTATGATTTTCTTCTATCATAGATTTTTAGATTTTAAAAATCTTTCTTTTTCTTTAACTAAAAAATTTTTAGATTTAACTATATTATCCTTTTTCTTAATTAGAATTTCAATTTATTTTATTTTTTTTTCTTTAGCCGTGTTTTTCATATTTTTCAAAAGATCTTCATTTTCACTCAAAATCTTGTATTTTTGTTCAGCCAAAGAAAGATTAAATTTTTTAAGTTCTTTATTTTATAGCCTTATCTTTTTATGTTCATCCATTAACTTATTCAAAGCTTCATATAATTCATTAAAAGTAAATTCAGAGGAGTGTTCATGATATACCTCATCATTTTGAGCCATGAGACAATAACTTGCTATACCCTCCTCCTTTTCTCAATCTCTTCTTTGCTTTGCTCTCCCTTTATCAATGCCTTCTTTTTCATTTGTTTCTCTTTTTCTTTTTCTTTTCATCTTCATGAGCCATGAGGCATATGCTAGGGTGAGCTTGATTATCCTCTTGGAAGCTTGGTTCTTCTTTTTGATCGACTTCCTCAAAAGTCATTTCTAATTTCTTCTAAACTTATTTTGCTAAAATACAAGAAGAAATTAGATTGAACTTATTTATATCTAATGAACGATAAAGCATATTTAAAGCCTTAGTATTTAATTATATTATTTTTTTGTCATGCTCTTTTGATAATTTGGGGGTGTATGAGCCATCAACTATGATCCTCCATATACTATAGTCATGTGCTTGTATAAAAATTTTCATCCTAATTTCTCAATAAGTATAATTTGAGCCATTAAAACGTAGGGGTCTATCTATAAAATGGTCTTTTTTAAAAAAAGATTCTATTTTGGATTATCAAGATCTTTAGCTCTTGACGGTTAGGTCAATAATTAATAATAGAGCACCTACTCTGATACCACTTATTGCCTAGAGGTAGCAACCCAAGAGGTGGGGTGAATTGGATTCTTTTAAAATTTTAATCAAATTAAACTCTAAGTAAAGATGCGCTTCTAATTAATAGAACTTGAATGTTTGTGGTGGATATGCAATATAGTAGTGAAATTAAAATCAACTAGATAATACAAATATGCAAAGTAAGTAATGAGGATAAGAAAATAAATACACAAGAATTTTATAGCAGTTCGGTACAATCCTGCACTTACGTCCACTCTCTAAGCTCTTCTTAGAAATTTTACTAAAATTTCTAGATTACAGTGCATTTATTTTAACCTGGGATCACAAATAAATTCAGTTGTTTTTGTTGGGCTCACCAACTACAATCCTACATCGATAGTTTTTCTAGAATCACTATCAATCCGATTGATTTTCTAGGCTCACCAACCAAAACCTATACGCCGTTCAATTACCGACTTAGACTAGCCTATACCCCCAAGTTTCTTTCTTCCTAAAGAAACTTATAAAAAAACAAAAAATATAAATATAAAATTTTAGTAGAAAAATAAAAATAAAAAAGAACTCTTTTGAAGCTCAAAGAAGTGGCTGAATATATACTCTTTTGAAGCTTCATTTCTCTTCAAATGATGCTGAGAGGTTGCTTGAGATGTTGTGGAAGATAACTCTTGATTGCCCTCAGAAATCAAAGCTTAGTTCCTCTCTTTTTCCTCTCTTTTTGATGTACAATGAAAACCTCTTAAATCCAAAATAATTTTACTTTAAAATCTCTTAATCTTACTTTCTGAATATTTCTCTAGCCTTTTATATTCTTAGTGATGGCTGGAAAATCAGTTCTAGCTGTTGGAAGCCTTGAACTAGTTGCTGGAGTGGAAAAATGATCGTTTGAAAAGCTGCAGAAAACTAGCCGTTATACCTATCCCAACATTGGGATTGACACTTTTTCTACAAGAATCGATACTTTTTGATCTGGGATCGATACTTTTTGATCTGAGGTCGACATTTTTTACTCAGATGTCGACATTCTTTTCTCAGATATCGATACTTTTTTCTTAGGTATCAGCACTTGGACAGCACTCAAAAATTCAGCTTTCTATTCCGCTTTTATGCAATAGAGGTCGACCCGACCCAAGGGTTGACCCTTTCTCTGGGATCGACCTATGGGTCGACCCTTTTGTGAGGCCATACAAAAACAACATGTCGAAGCATGCCAAGTTGCCTATTTCAAAAGAAGATGACCTAGGAGTCAACCCTAGGATCGACCCTTTTACTAAAACTTAATTTTCTTCCAAATTTGACATCCAAAAAATATAAAATTACCTCCAAAAGATTAAAATTTTTCTCTAGTTGCTCTTGAGGCTTTCAAAATATATTTTTTTTCTAACTTAATAAAATTATAATTTTATTCTTCTTCAAGGATCTTTATCAATTCAAATTTTTTAAAGCTCTTGACTTGATGATTTTTATGTAGAGCTTTTCTTGGATTAATTTCTTCAATTTGAATACCTGAAAAGACCTATATATATTTTTGAAATACATGATTAGTATCATTTATACTCAATATTTTGAAATCATCAAAATCAATCAATTGATCAACACTGGTCCATAGGCTATTTAGGTTTGATCTTGATAAACTTGCTCATATATATACTCAGAAAATCAATATGGGCATTCACTTGCATAATGGGTATGGCTTGAACAAATTACACAAACTTATTATGCAGGAGAAAAAAATGGATATGAAGAATTTCTATTGGCTTTTAGAGATCTAATCTATGGGATAGCTCAGCATAAAAATCCATCTCTAATTGTTATTTATTATATTATATCTTATAGAATAAGAAAAAAGATGAGGAGAGAGAATTCTAAAGATGAGAGCCTAAAGAATCCTAAATCTAAGGATGATAGAAGAGAGTATTTTAATTAGAGTTTGAATTATAATAGCAAACAAGTTAGGTAAGCATGGATCCTCTATCCTAGGATTTACCTAGATCTAGACAGAACCTAGATCTAGATAGCTTCTAACTGTCAAGATCATCTTCAAGCCCTCTAAGTAAAGAATCAGCCACTTAACTAGCTAAGTAAGTGTAAGGTTGGTGGGAGTCCTCCCATTGCTTTCCTTTGACGCCAATTATCTTTGCCTGATAAGCTAACGAAATCAATTAAGTAACAATTTTCCTTCGAGACGTAATCCCTGAACCATTTTTCTTAGACATCAGTCAAGCTAAGTAATCCTAATCCGGTCCAACTCTTAGGATTTCTTGTTCTAATGAGCTCAATTATCCTTAGAAGCCAACATCTAATTGATTTTAAGTTAAGATCTGGTCAATGTAATATGAAGGATGGTGGTTTGTGAGCTAAGAAAGGACAATCAAATCTTCATCTTATCTTATTTAATGGATTGTATCCTTAAAGTATATTATGAATATGCAATGCAAACAAAACAAGATATCCAATCATGTTAATTTCTTTTAAGATTTAATTAGTTTCCCTATATTAATTAAGTATTATGAGGTATATTTATTTTTTAATTATATTAGATTATTTAAAGTTAGAAAATAAAAAATAATTTTTAATTAAATTAATTAGATTAAATATATTAGGTTTTATCTAAACTAATTTAGAGAATCTAGCTAATTAGAAAATAAATTACACTAGAATTAAAAAGTAACTAGGTATCCTAAGATAAATTAAATCAACTTTTAAGATAATAATTTATTCTAAATTATAAAATATAGTAAATTAATTATATAAAATAAGATAATTATTTAACTATACAATTAAAGTAGTCTAGCTAGATAGCAATAAATAAATCATATATGCAAAGCAATATAAAGCAAAAATTTAAAGAAAGCATAAATAATAGATAATTAAGTAATTAAATTAAATTGATGGATAATAAAAATAAATTATTAATTAGTAGAATAAATATGAAAAGCAAAAGTAGAAAAGTAGTAAATAATAAACTAAAAATATAAAGTAGAAAAATAAATAAATAAGTAAAGCATAAAAGGAAATAAAGCAGTAAAATAAAATAGTAAAATAAATAAGGTAATAAAATAAAGTGTGCAATAAAATAAAGTAATAACATAAATAAGGCAATAAAGCATATAAAGCAGTAAATTTAAAAAATTAATTTTTTTAATTTTTAATTTTTTAAATTTTAATTATTATTTTTTTTTGAAGCAATCATGCTACAATCTCCGGCAACGATGCCAATAATTTGATTGCTTATCGTTAAAAAGGGGACCTGCGCAAGTTGTTTGAAACACATAACTCATCTACGATGAAGCCTTGCTTCTCCCATTATCTCCACGTCCTCTTCCAGATCTCCTCTTCCCCTTCTATGCTCAAGAAGTGGGCAAAAATCAAAGATCAAAGAGTTGGCCTTTGATCCTGCAAAGCTGCACGATCAGTTCATAGATTGAGAGATGAAAATGCTGCCATCGAAGATCTATTCGAAGGCATCACAGTTTGATTCTAGATCTAATTTTTGGAGATGAGATCCAGTAGGAGAAGACATCCAGAACCAGTCGAAGTGGACTTTAGTAGAGGTTGGATATATGCGCAGCTAGATCCAGAGCCTCAGGTGCAGTCGGATCATCATCAAGGTAAATCATTTATCCTAATCAGGTATTAGAAGTTGTTCTAATTTTATTTTAGTTTTTTGTTTTTAATATCAAATTATAAAGATCAGATCCGAGAAATCTCAGATTTGATTAGATTTATAGAAAAAAATTTTAAAATTCTACTACATATTAGATCAGATCAGATCGATCCTGCGACGGGAAAAGCTAGTTTTCCTTCGGTCTAATTAGATGACATCAAGAGTAGTTAGACTAGTCTTCCCTTCTGCGCCACCTTTCTTTGACCTGTGCCTACTTTTTTCTATGAGAAAAAGTTTCTCATGAAACTTTTCTATGCAAGAGATGGTGCATGCCCACCTCTTTCTCATACCCCAATGGATAAAACCAAGTTGTTTTTCATTTGAATTCAAATGGAGTTTGAATTCAAATGAGTAACCACTTAGCCTTATCCTTCCATGCTAACTCCACTCATTTTTGCACTAAATAAAATGGGATTTGAATGGGGCATGAGCACATCATCTAAGTGAGAAACCCAGATGTATGAGGCCCTTCCTTCTACATGGAAAATTCAAAAAAAAATTCCCTGAGAAAAGAAAAGAAACAAAGAGGGCAGGGTTTGGATGAGAGTGCAGCCCTAGGGTTTCAACCTAGGGTTCGGGAAGGATTTCTATGAGCTACGAGAGTCATAAGCAAATGAGAATTTTTGGAGAGCCTCCTCTACCTCTCACCTACTTCTGTCGGTGATCTAAAATGTCCAAAGAGCCTGTGGAAGAAGATTGAAGCCGTTCAATCAGAATCAGCTATCAAAGCTTCCGGCGTCAAGCTAACACTCGGGAAGAGCCGATCGGAACCAGGACCTCATGGGGATGATCCACGAAGGGCAGATGAGTTGTGGCTGCATCACAATGAGAGAACCCCCCGATGGCATGCAAATTATGGTGTTTGGCTACCCGCATAAGGGTATCATATTCTGAACACATAGTAGTAGTAAAATAGTTTTACTACTAATATTTAGTTTTTTTAATTTTAATTACATATATATCATATTTGATCCTTAGTGTAGGGTTTATTGATATGATCAGTAGCTATAAAATTAATTAGATTAATTTTTATTCTTGCTACATGATATTTTTTTCGAAAAAGTTTTGAAAGTAGAGCTGAAAATCCTGCACTGTGCACCAACAATACCTGGGATTGATGCTGAAGTAATGAAACATCGCCTGAGTGTAGATCTCAAGTGTTGACCTGTGAAGTAGAATAAGCATAGGTTTGCACCCGAGTGGCAAAAGACGATTGTGGATGAGGTTAATAAGCTTTTTAAGGCCAAGTTCATCTGGGAAGTTTCTTACCTAGATTGGATTGCCAATGTGGTTCTCGTTAAGAAGATGAATGTCAAGTGGAGAATGTGTATAGACTTCATAGATTTGAACTAAGTCTACCTAAGGATAGCTATCCCCTATCCAGAATTGATCAACTGATAGATGCAATCTCGGGTCATGAACTCTTCACTTTCATGGATGCCTTCTTTGGCTATAATCAAATCCGAATATTATCAGAAGATGAGGAGAAAACTGCTTTTATTATTGACCATGGTCTTTATTGTTATAGGGTTATGCCCTTTGGACTTAAAAATGCAAGTGTAACATACCAACGCTTGGTAAATAAGATCTTTAAGGAGTAGATCGACCGCAATATGGAGGTTTACGTGGATGACATGCTTGTCAAAAGTCGAACTTCAACAAATCATATTACCAATCTTGAGGAGACATTTAACACACTCTAGAAGTACAAAATGAAGCTAAACCTAATCACATGTGCTTTTGGAGTAACTTCAAAAAAGTTCTTGGGATTCATGGTATCAGGCAAATTCTAAAAAGATTCAAGCTATCCAAGAAATGACAGCCCCAAAGACCATTAAAGAAGTCTAGCATCTAACTGAAAAGATTGCGGCTCTAAATCGCTTTGTTTTAAGATCGGCAGAATGTTGCATGCCCTTCTTCTAAGTGCTCAAGCAACCAAAGAACTTCTGCTAAACCTCGAAATGTCAATAGGCGTTTGAAGAGTTAAAGAACTACTGTAACTCACCTCCCCTCCTTGCCAAGCCTAAGCTTGGAGAAGAATTGTTCCAATACTTGGCGGTATCTTCTACAGCCATTGGAGCCATTCTAATTAGGAAAGAGATAAAAATTTAGAAGCCAATCTACTATATAAGCTGGTTTCTGAGGAATGCAGAAACAAGGTATACTAAATTAGAAAACTCTCCTATGCTTTGTTAATTATAGTAAGAAAACTCAATTCCTATTTCCAAGGGCATATAGTGACACTCCTTACAGATCAACCAATAAAAGCTATTCTTCACCAGCTAGATACTTCTAGAAGAATAGCAAAATAGGCAATTGAACTCACCAAGTTTAACATCAAGTTTCAACCTCGGCCATCTATTAAAGCTCGGATACTGATCGATTTTGTAGTAGAATGCACCATCCCAAGTGAAGCCGAACCTGAATAGTGAGAGAGCGGCATTTCTAGCTCGCAACCGAGCTCCTTTGAAGAGAAAGCAGACGTCCCTAAAGACTTCTAGGCCTTGTTTATTGATGGTTCGTCTAATGCATCTGGAGCAGGCATAGGCCTGATTCTTATCAATTCAGAAGGGATTATTGCTGATTATGCACTACACTTTGAATTCTTCGCTACCAATAATAGAGCAAAATATAAAGCCTTGATTGCTGGATTGAGACTAGCTAAAAAGTTGGGGACGGATCATGTAAAGGTTTATAGTGATTCCTAATTGGTGGTGGGATAGGTTAATGGTAGCTATGAAGTCCCGAAGGAAAGTATGAAGAAGTACTTAGATAAGGTAAGAAGTTTAACCTTGGCTTTTGGTAGTTTTGACATTCAATAGATCCCCAGAATAGAAAATGCAAAGGTTGACCTTTTGTCTAGTTGGCTACTCTGATCCCAAATGGATTCCCAAAGGAGGTTTTCTTTAAAGTTCTTTAGCATCCAAGTTCAGAGGAGTCCCAGACCATAATGCAAGTAGATCCTGAGCCTAGCTGGATTGATCCATTAATCCTCTATCTTAAAGATAGCATCCTC
>QRFJ01005811.1:0-37660 GCA_006176705.1 Cocos nucifera
AATCTTGAGACTGACTGTCCATTCATGCATTCATTTAGCCTCTAAATAAGTCGATTTTCGTGACTGGTGGTACTTTTGCCTGGCGACTCTTTTCACCTCAATTCAGCAGTCTCCTTGCCATAGATCGACTTAGACGATTTAGGCTGGAGATATGTCATGATCTTCATTGTTTGGCTGGCAAAGAGCTCACAGACATCGAGCCCCTAAGCATCTTATATCTTTAGCTATTTATTATCTTCTGTTCTATACATTTTTCAAGACATTGTATTTGCTGTCTCTATTAATGGAGTGGACTGGCTCGTAAGGTAAGAGGGTCCTAAGCCAATACAGGTTAACTTTATCTTCAGACACCCAAATAATATAATTTTGTAGTTATCCTGAGCCATATATTTATAAATTGCGTCCGGTCAGTCTATGTGTGTCTAGGATACGTGTTAATGGAGTTCGACGTTAGACATTTGTAGAGTTGTCAAAGATCTAGGTTAGATATATAATTATGACTTAACGCAATTTATTTAATGGGATTTTATTTTTAAAGAACAGAAATTAGCTCCTTACTATTTCCTCAGATCTCTCTACACTCCTTCTATAGAGAATGGAAAAATTTCATGATTAATGATTTCTAGTGGGTGGTGGGTCCACCAACTGACTCATACTCACCTAATAGTTATATGGTGATGGGTTTACCCAATGAGTGGAACAACTCTTGTTCAATGATTCTCTAATCATGGTGTGCTCCAAACTTTGATCTCTAATTCATGAATTTCCACCGTTATCTGGAATATTGACTCCACTCCTTAGTTAAGTTATACCCACATTCTTGCACAGACTGGATTCCTAATTGAGTCTCTCACCGTATCCCAAAATATTGAAGCCCCAACTCATCCTCCAGCCAATAGCATCGCAATGCCTAATGGACTATGGTTGCATTCTCTCAATTGCAATTAAGCCACTGTATCAGCCGAGAATAAATTCAACCCCAGAAGAGGCCCGCCACATCTACAATGGTGGAAACCTACAAAGCAGTTAATTCTTTTCTTAGAAGAATTAATTTTAGGCCTCATTAACTAGACTTTATTCATAGTCATAACAAAATGACTTAACCTAGTGGCGGGTTAGCTTGGATTATTGACCAATCTCAAATCAGAACTAGCGTTTAACAGATATGCCAGGTAAGTGAGATCGTGAAGGGAATATGCCATTAACTCGTTACAAGAATGCATTTAGGTCGAATGAGCTTCAATTAAAAATACCAGGTCGGTCGTTGTGCCAAACATACTTAAGACACCAAATTGTTGAGCCAGTACTAATTGGGTTAGCCTACAACTCCAAATCTAAACCTCTTGAGCCTAAATTAGGTCTTGCTTTAGGCGTGACTCGATTTTGATCCAGTTACTTAATCTGTTTTAGACTGTCAATTTTAAGCATTGTTTATCCCAGCTAACTAACTCTGATTCGATTTGATCAAACCGCTTAGACCATTAATGAGCTACCCTAGCCCTACCCAATATTATGAATATATCTTAGATCTTAAAAATTCTCAATTTTAGACCTAATTAATATTCCATAAACTTAATTCTTAATTAAGTTGGGTTCATAAACAAAATATGCACAATAAATCCTAGGGTTTCAGGATCTAGGGTTTTGCAGAAAGTAAGTTTTGGGTTTCTGATTAAGGACGAACACGCAGCACCCCTACACATCATAAGAACACCCCATCGAATGGGAAGAGAGGGCCTTTAAACCCTTCTTCGTTCTTATGACCGGACGGCCAAGAGGAACGCCTTAATCAGGAACATGTCAATACTACAAAACAGTTTTAGATCTATATCATATATCTCATATACAAATTAGATCTAATCATGGCATATTTTGCATACATCTCATGTATCAAATCATGCATGTTTTCAGATCTAAATTATCACATAATAATCTAAAAAATTAGATTTAAATTGATCTAATCAAAATAAATTCTAATCTAGACAATTATGTAGAACTATTCTACAACTAGTCTAGTCATGCATCTAATCATATCTCATATGATATTTAAAATTAAATAATTTTTATTTGCTGTTTATCAGATGTTATTATAACACTTATAATATCAGAAAATAGTAAATAAGAAGATCTAAAATATGATTTAATCATATTAAATCAAAGACATGCAAAACTATTCTATAGAACTATTCTATTCTAGAACTAGTCATGCATATCTTCATAATTCTTAGATCCAAATCATTTAATTTTAATTTTTTCTGATTTCAGATCTGATCACATCTCATGTGACATCTAAAATCACTTTATTTTTTAATTAAAATAAATTTAAAATCAGATCTAAACACTTTAGAACCTTGGCTCTGATACCAGTTGAAGGGAAAATCCTGATTTCCCGGACCAGGTTCGTTCCAGATCTGATTAGATCAAGAGATATATTTCAAAAATTTTTTTCTTTGATCCAAATCAGATCTTGAATATTTTCAGATCTGATTCTTATTATTTTAATAATAAAAATAAAATCTAAGATAAATTAAATCAAATTTAATTTACCTTGATGTTGGGTAATCCTATTACCCTGTTGATGATCCTGATAAGCAGCGGAAGGTTCTGGATCTTAGCCACGCAAGCGCCTGGCCTCTACCGGTATCCACTCGGGCTTGGATCTGGAGATCCTCTTCTTCTCTATCACATCCTCCAAAAATTAGATCTGGATCTGATCTGGAGGATCTTCAAAACTCCTTTTGAAGATCTGCAGTTGTCCTTTTGCAGCAGCGCAGCCTTCTAGCTTTCTGATCGCCTTTCTCTTGATCTGGAATCGCACCAACTAAGATCCCAAAACACCTTTTGGGCGTGGAGAGGAGAGGGAGAAGATGGACTATGGCATGGAGGAAGGAGGGGAGAGGCAGCCTTGGGGCATGTGGGAATTTTCAATTTTCAGATATTTGGGTTGGGCGCAGGGTCTTATTTATAGACTATTGCATGATCCAACTCCTCTTCTTCCCAACCAATCACAACCCTTTGTGAAATCAGATCTAAATCTGATTGGTGGAAATAGAGTCCCCTTGGATTCCTCCTTAGATGGGTGCCTAAGACCAGTCAAACTTGGATTCTTAGGAGAACTCTAATTGGAAATCCAAAAAGGGAGATGGAGTCCTTGTCCAACAGGGACTCCTAGGCGCCTCCTACTTGGGCTCACGCCAAGGGTTGGCGTGCGCCCTCCTCCTTGCCAGGTTCTGGTACAGGGGGACAAGGCCCCCACCAGCTCTCCAATAGGTGCATGACATGTGGACAAAAGTCAAAGTATCAATGGTCAACATTTGACCAGTCAAAGGTCAGACTTTTGACCAAAGTCAAAGGAACGAAGAAATGGCAGGTGACCAAAAATGGCAGGTATTGTCTTACAAAATAAGACAACCTTTTCTGACCTTGGAAACAACCTCCAGTCAGACCATAGTGAAGGCCTCTGATTGAGCACAAACTCCTTTGGCTCAGTCAGGACAACTTATTTATGATAGTAAAAGAAGAACGTTAGGTTCAATCGAGTGCTAGCACGATTTTCCTTGAACCTAATTGAATCTCATTCAGATCAATTGAACTAGATCAGTTCAATTGATGATCACCAGATTCAAACCCTTGTTTGTGTGACCCAGTTAGGTTCAGTTCTGTATGGTAATGGGATATGTCATGATCTCTATCATAGACATCATCGAAACTCCTTTCGATGGATCAGAACTCTTCTGATTCGAACAGCTAGAATGATCGATCATCTAAATCATTCTAATTGCTCCCAAAATCCACCAGTGACACCTAGCAGTATATGGTGGCAACCCATCAGAGCTGAATGCGAACCTCTTGGTGCAGCTACCTGTGTGATTAAGTTCTTCTATCTTGAGCCCCGATCAGATTAGGGTTAAGGTGAACTCGTCAAACCCTAGTCTCTGTCATATGATGTAATCATTCGATTCGAGTCCAATGTGAAAATCTAAATAGAAACTCTTTCTATTATTTCACTCTGCCATGGCCATGGGCTTTCTGGACTTGATTCTCATGATCATCATAGGGCTGCTCCTCTACCACCGAGGTAGATAGATTCCATCTTGATGCAATCCAGTTCCTACAATGAACATGCTATAGCCAACATACACCTCAGGGTTCCATATGGCTAGGAGACCGAGTAATGGTGTAGTCAAACTATAACACCCTCAAGGTGAACTGCCGATGCATCTCAGGTCAAAGAACCAGACACACTACTGCAGCATCGAGTCAGTCATTGACGAGAAGGTAGACTTCCTAATGACTACTCGAGGTGGTCACGCTCAGTGCCCTCGTTCTCTAACGAGTACCTGTACTCTCGCTCCGGTGTCTCCACACCATAGACTCAAGACTTATCTACTAAAGAGAAGTGATTGTACACCAACCTTCCGGATCAATCACCATCCTCATGATGATCCTATGATCGAAAGCATTTTATGAGTACGAGTACACTCACTCTGTCTCCACCGTAGACTCAAGACTCATCTACTAAAGAGAAGCGATTGTACACCAACCTTCTGGATCAATCACCATCCTCGTGATGATCCTATGGTCGGAAGCATTTTATGAGTTAATAATGATTATTCATGTCTCAAAATTTTAACTTTTGAAAATATGAATTATCATTACCATTAACTCAAAGGATGTATTATAGACACTAAATACACATATGTGATAAAAAATAATCCATTTTATTAATAATAGTTAAAATTATAATTTTGTTCCTAGAAGTATATTACAAGTGTCAGCCAATTCTGGCTTCTAGGGCACATATATCTAATAGAGAGATCGCTACTGAGCACTTCTTTAAGATTGAGGAAACCTCAGGAATAGAGGGCCCTTCCTCTAGCATCAATCCTATTGGTGCAGAATTTGATTGACGTTAGATCGAGCTGGATTTGGGAAAGATGAGGTCATCGTAAGTGACCTACAAAACAAAGTCCTATCCAAAGTTAGTGGTGGTGGCTTCGATAGGATCCTCTGATGATCAAGTTAGCTCTTCTGGCCAATAGAAATAGAGTGCTCGGGTATGAATTTGGTAGAGTTTTAGAGAAGGAGAAGAGAGCTTAGAGAAAATATATCTAGAGGGTCCCTTTTTATAAACAGAGCTTGTTGTAACCATCCAGTAGTGGGCCGCTCTAGACCATATAGAATTTATTATGGAGAGGGGTATCACTCATAATAGACTGATAATGATAGCCATAACCGTTCGATAGTGAGATTGCCTATAGCAGACTAATAAATGACAATCATAATCATTCGGAGGAAGTAGACATTCAAAATCCAACTGAAGGAGAAGTTCGTAAGAAGTTCGACTCCTAGAGGAATCCAGTTGAAAGAAGTGTTCGAAAGAAGTTCAACTCTTGAAGAAATCCGACTGTTCGAGATGTTCAAAAGGAGTTCAGCTCTTGGAGAAATTTGACTGCTGGAGGAGTCCGAAAAGAGTTTGGCTCTTGGAGGAATCCAACTACTAGAGGAGTTCAGAAGGAGTTCAACTCCTAAAGGAATTCGATTGCTGGAGAAATTCGAAAGAAGTTTGGCTCTTGGAGGAATTCAACTACTGAAGGAGTTTAGAAAGAATTTGGCTCCTAGAGAAATCCGATTGTTGGAGAAATTTGGAAGAAGTTTAGCTCCTGATGGAATCCAACTATTGGAGGAGTTCGGAAGGAGTTTGGCTCCTTAAGGAATCCGACTGCTGGAGGAGTTCAGAAGGGTTCGGCTCCTAGAAAAATCTGACTGCTGGAGAAATTTGAAAGGAGTTTGGCTCTTGGAGAAATTTGACTGCTGAAGGAGTTTGGCTTCTGGAGAAATCTGACTGCTGGAGGAGTTCGAAAGGAGTTCGGCTCTGGAAGGAATCCGACTACTAGAGGAGTTTGGCTCTTGGAGAAATCCGAAAGGAGTTCATCCACTGAGGGAGTTCAACTGGGGTTCATCCACTGGGGGAGTGATTTCTGATCGAAGTTCTTCCATGATTACTAGTTGCATTAGGCTAAGATCAGACTAGACTTCAGCGAGAGTGGGGTTTATCCCCAACAATAATAAAATAGGAACAAACTAGAAAAGATATTAGAACTCTTCGATCAGATCGAGGAGGCAAATACTTATCTAGTAAGTTTATGATATATCTAGGAGAGAATATGATTCTCTCTCAGTGGATTCCTTTTCGAAATATAGTGTATCAAAAAGGAGAAACTAAATATTGTTAAACATGGTTCAATCAACGATGGGATTCACTAGTCTACCTGTTTCAGGGTTATCTCTTATAACTACTTGTTTTACTCTAAAAATTTATACTAAGTAAATCTGTTGTAAAGACTCCATATGGAATATGGATCGGGCATAGACCTAGACTCTCTCACCTTCAGATTTGGAGTTGATCAGTCTATGTCATAGGTTTGTACACAGATAAACTTGGATCCTGATCCAATAGATGTTTAAGGGTTATTAATTCTACCATGCTGAAGAACATAAGATGTTCATCAGCAGTAGGGCATTTCTTTTGGAAAGGAGTTCCTTAGAGAAGGAACTGATGCCTATCAAGTTGAACTTGGAGAACTTTGATCGATAGAAAATGAACCGACATAATCTAGTAAACTTACAAAATCGAATTTGATCAGATCAAACCTGGAGCCCATTAAAGTGCCACCTTTAAGAAGATACGGTAGAGTACCATGTTAGTCAGATAGATACTATGGTATCTTGATCCCGGATGGTGATCCTATTGAGCTCTTTGAGAACAACAAGGATCCGATCACCTATAGGGATGCAATGCAGTCCGATCACCTATAAGAATGCAATGTAGACTTCTGACTCTGAGAAGTGGCTTAGAGCCATATAATCCAAATTGAAGTCTATAAAAATCAATAGTGTGTGGACACTAGTTGATTCACCTAAAGAGATAAAACCTATTGGGTGTGAATGGATTTTCAAAAGGATCAGAGTAGTGTAGATGGGAAGGTAAAGACCTATAAAGCCCATTTGGCTATCATCTTAAAGTTCGAACATACATTTTGAACGTATATCTTTGTTATGAACAAAGAGAAACCCTACATTTGAAAGTGGGCAAAATATTCTATAGTGTTATTCCTTGTATTGTCTATGGATAAAATTCTCTTAATCAGGAATGGCATTCTAGCTTTGCAAGAAATAAAGGTTTGGCTGTCATCTAATTTCTCCATGTTCAAGATCAAAAATGGTATACTCACTAGGATAGTGAGCAGATACCAGTCTGATCCAAGTAAGAACCACTGAAAGATTGTATAAACAATCCTTAAGAATTTGGAAAATACTAAAGTCCAATGACTCAAATATGGAGATATTGACTTAAAACTTATGGATGTTTTAATTCTAATTTTTAGTCAGATCAAGATGATAGCAAGAGAGTGTCGGGTCATACCCTAATTATAGGAGCAATCTGTTAGAAAGGTTCCTACTAGGATACTGTAGCCTATTTAGTTAGTGATGTAGAGTACATCATGGCATATGATGCAGCCATGTAAGTTGTATAGCTGCTGAGGTTCATTAGCAGGTTGAGAGTGGCACCCTCCACCGATGGTCCAGTCCTATCATAGCACTGGAGCCATTGTTCAAGCTAAAGAACCAAAGGACCAGCATATTCTGCATCACTTTCACCTTAAGATATTAAATCTGGGTGACGTCGACCTTTAGAAGATCGATGGAAAAGGAGAACTTGACCGACCCATTTGCTAAGACCTCAGAACTAAGGAGTTATACGAACTCAAGTGGAAGATAGGATATTCGATATCATTCTGGTTGGCTTTAGTCTTAGTGGGAGTTATTGAAAAATATGTCCTAAAACCAATCATCTAAGTGGTAGATGATTGAAATTAGTATATAAATTATCTAATAATAATAGTTATTTGCCTGGTTCATCATAAAAGTTCTATCTTCCTTAAATGAACTCCTAAATTACAATGAAATTTTTAGAACCATAATTAATCGATAAAGGAGGATTTATTGGATGCTTCTTAAACTATTCATGATCAAATGATAAGTTATTAATAAGGATGATAACTTATTGAGTGTAGATCGCTGTATGCCATATGCCTTCGTTGTCCTCGTAACCAAATGGTGTGGATGTTGGGAATTGTAGCCTAAAGTCAATCATCTTGATTGTAGATGGTTGAGCTAAATGTAATTATACTTAAATTATTAATAAATAAATTTTTTATTTTAGCATTTTCATCACTTTGTGCATCTTTCTGTAATGAGCTCTTCTATGATGAAGTCCTTAGGACTATATAGACTCGACAAAGGAGGATTTGTCATTTAGTGCCTAAACCCATTTGGGATCAAATGATTTATTGTTATCCAGGATGACAACGTATCGAGTGAAGGTTGTTTTGTGCCATAAGTGTTGGTTGTCCTCTTAATCAAGAAGTATGGAGATACTATTAAAGCATGCAGGTGAAGTGTAGGCGTACATTTCACTGAACGTGATCCAACTATGGAGCTCTCTTCTACTGAGAGTTGCTCATGAAGGATATGGGTATATGTGTTTCTTAGACCTGAGATCACTATGGTGACTTGCAAGCAACTCACTGTACTTAGGTATCGACCTATCTGAATTTCTAATTCAGTGATAGAAGGCTACTGGGTGCAGTCAAGTACTTGACTTGTTGATGTGTGAGTCAAGATGGGAATGACCCCTCCAATTGTTGGAGCAAGTGTATCATTTTATTTCAATTTAGCAAATCCTCGACCGAGGTAGTCCATATGATGGATGCTAAGTTTTGAAATACACTATGGATGAATTTTAGATTTGGCAGTAAACCCTAGATCATCCTTTGAGTATCGAGGTCAAGGGGATGAATTATAGGCAACTATATGTCGTAGGTTCATCAATGTTGCATTGCAATTTTTTAACTTATCCGAACGTCGGGTACCATTGCTAGATGGTCACATTGATTTGTATAGAAAATTAGTTTTTATGCTACCGACTTAGGATTTGAACCTATGGGGTGACACATAATAGGAGTTCCAACCTGATCTGATGGCTGATATTGAGTCTCGATGACCTAGGACTTTATGATCAAGAGTCTTACTGGACTGGGACTCTGTGACCAAGAGTCTCACTGGATTGGGACTTTGAGTCCTACTTGTCTGGGACTCTTTGATCATGAGTCCTGATGACCTGAAATTCTATGACCAAGAGTCTTAGTGGACTAGAACTTTGAGTTTTGCTTATTTGAGACTCTTTGATCAAGAGTTCCACTAGTCTGGGACTCTATGATCATAAGTTCGATTCATTTGGGACACTGGGTTCAAGAGTCTCACTGATTTGAGACTCTTCAGGAGTTTTATATTGATGGAACTCTATTGATCAGATATCCATTCGATTGGGACTCTATATTTATTGGAAGATTAATTATCAATTTGATTGCTAATTAGCTCAATTTGATTGAGCGATGAGGATTCAATCACGTTCAATTGAATTTGATTCGATTGGGTTTGATCCGATCAGGTCATGAGATGACCTAATCGCTATGGGAGATTTGATCATGATTTGATCAGGATCTGCACCTAATTAATTTTTAATTTGAATAGAATTAGTTGGATTTAATCTGATCTAATTGGATCTAGATTAATTGGTTTGGTTGAAACCAATTAAGACTAAGTCAAATAAGTTTGAATTTGAACCTTCCTTCTCCCTACGCCACCTTACTTTGGCTTTTCCACACCCTATCTCATGCACACTTTGGTTTTGCATGAGAATTCTCACATACAGAAGGTATCTGCACCTACTCCTCTTTCTACCTTTGACCTGGTCTAAGTGCTGGATCAGATTGGATTTAAGTTGAATTTTGAATTGAACTTGAGTTGGTTGGTTTGGTTGAAACTTCCCAACTCCCTCTCATGCTTATCCATTCACCATGCCCCTTGAGAAATGTTATGTGATTTTTTTTGTGCATTTTCTAAAGGTGGGTGCATAGAAGGAGAGTCCTTCTACACGTCAAACATCTAGGGGTGGGCATTGGATAGGGATAAGAAGGTTTTTGAATTTGATGTTGGTTGGGAGGTTGAAACAAGTTCAACCTCCAACCCTTATCATTTTCTATGCACTTTTCCCATAGTATTCATATCAATAAACTATGAGAATTTTTTTGCATGTTGAAGAAGAGGTTAGAATTATGTGGTAAGAATTTTAGAGTGATTAGGCATTATTTTGGGGTGAAAAAAATCTTGGAGTGAAGGTGAGCAGGGTCCTATAGCAGTTTACTTTTCCCTCATGCCTCTCTTCTCTTCTGATTTTTACCTCTAAGGATACCCAATTTTTAGATATAATCTAAACAAGTTTTATAGATCTAAAAGTCCTCTTTCTATAAAATCTTATTTTATAGAGAAAATCCATATAGAGAGGGCGTTATAGGATTTTTAGTGTGTCAGGGTTTTTGGGTCGAGTGAAACCCTAATTTTGGGAATCTGGGTTCGGGTGCAGTGATCAAGTGCTGTGAGCATCAGATTGCCACCAAATTTGAAACACCTCTTTGTCATCCTCCAATATTTATGTTCTAATTTTTTAGAGTATCCAAAAAATCAAAAAATAGATAATCAATTGGATCGATCGTGATCAGCTATCAATGGCTCTAGTGAGAAGCTAGCACTCCAGTGGGGCTGATCGAGATCAGGAGCTCGTGTGGACCAACTATAGAGGCCAGACAAGTGTGTGGCTATAGCACGATGCTAGATCCTATTTTGATGGATTCAAATCATGGAGATCAGCTATCCATGCATAGGTATCGAGTTCTGAACTCGTATCGATTAGCAAATATAATTTGCTGATCGATTATATTTTATTTTTCTATTACATATTACCATGTCTAGATCCTGAGTAGGATAATTGATTAGATCAATACATGCTATAGAATTAACATTAGATTAATTTTAGCTTCCATTATATGTTATTCAAAAAAAGTTTTCAAAAAGCATGCCCTAAACCCTACTCGATTTACTTCAAATGGTATCAGAGAAAGGATTGCTTGACATGTTAATACATTAATTAGAAAGATTAAATGCTTACATATTTGATATGTATTTAATCAAATAACTTAGTAATCGAGGGTGAAGGAGCTACCAAGCCGTCCGATCATAAGGGACAATTATGGTTTAAAGGCCATCTCCTCCCATTCAGTGGGGATCCCTTATGGCGGTAGGGGTGCCATCGTGAACTCATTCATTAAGATGAACAGTGAAAGAATTTATTTAAAATTATTTTAATTAGAAAGTTAAACATGAATATATTTAGATTAGATCTAAAAGGTAATTCATGGTTTAATTTTTAATATGTCTTATTTTCTATTATGAGATTAGCAATAGGATTGGTATTTATGAAATGAGCTGACACATTTATGAAATGAGTCAACCTATTTGGTGAATAGAAAATAAAATCTTTTAAAATTTAAAAATTATTTTTGAAATACCGAATTCCAACCCATCAGCCCAAAAACTTAATTAAAAGAATTAAGTATCACATAGAATCTAGAATTATGAATTAAAGATTCTAAGACATAAGCATAAGCTATGGGTTAAAGGGTTAGATGAATTAGATCCATTAATTGGGTTAGACATAAGGTTAGTTGAAGAATGGACTTAATCTAGAGTAATTGATCAAATCTAATCAAGTATTGATTAGATTAGGTCAAGGACATTCTTGACTCAACTTCAATAGTTGTAGTTGAATGAGTCCATGTCTTTAACTAGACCAAGATGGACTTGGTTCATGGCTAAGCGGTCTAGTCTGAAATTGCTAGGTTGATTAGATTAAACCTAATTAATCAGTTGGCGTCTAAGATAAGTTTGGCAGTCTAAATCATTGATTTTTAATTAGGAGCTACTCGCACTGATTCGATCTTTAATGAGTTAATGGCATATCCCTTCCACTGATCTTACTTACCTGGCCGACATGGTCGATTAGAGTTTGGTTATATCACTTGGTGATTCGAGCTGACCCATGTCACTAGAAATCAGTTTGATTAATTTCAATCAGTATGATTGAATTAGGTGCCCATGGACCTAAGTTGATCCTAGTCCTAACTTATTGACTTGGTGAAGTCAGTGGGAGGATTTAACTTAGTGAAGTTAATGGAAGAAATTGGTCTGTGTCCTTTCTATCCTTAAATCATAAGTAACCTAAATCTTCTAAATTATTAGGTCCTTAAAATAATTAAGTTATGGGGATAACCGAGTCATAGCCTTCCATTATGGTAAATAGCAATGAATCCAATTTTTTGGATGGACATTGGAGGTGCCTAACACCTGATGTTCATTTGGATATTGAAATTAATGTCCATCATATGATGATTAGGTTGCACTCTCTTAATAGTGATCAGGTTAGCTAGAGCCTACCTTGGATCTGGTCATCATTAGTTTAATGCACTGAATTCAATCATGTTAATGGTTGGACCTAACCTGACCTTTTTAGTGGAGGCCAAAGCCTACTGAATTGGCTTCTTGGGTAAAATCTAATTACTGAAAATTATTTGAAGAAATAATTGATTGTGAACCTATCTATAGATACACACGGGTTAGCTAGAGTCTACCTCGGGCCCGTCTATAGTCTATACAGATTTTAGTACCCACTAAGGAGTTAGTATAATTCCTCGAATTGGAGGTAGAGGCTATCAATTTGCTAAAAATAGTAGAAGGACCTTTAGACTAAAATCCAAGTCTTTAGGATTAATTAATTCAAGTACTAATAAGGTTTCATATTTTTCTTTCAGATAAATTGAATGGCTAGTGTTAGTTCGCTCCATTCACTATTCGATAGTGGTAAGCTTTTAGGACCTTATTATGAGGAGTCTAGTGTCAACCCTGATCTAGCAGACCCGAAGAGGAATGGTCCTCTTGATCCAAATAGGCTGAATAGGAGAAATCAATAAGTAGTTGCTGGGCAAGGATGTTATATGATAACACCTTGCAATTTCTCCGTATGTGAAACATCTACCTGGATATTAGATACTAGAAGTCTGATTCATATATGTAATTCGTTGCATGGACTTCAAATTAGTAGAAAGTTTGAGAATGGCGATAGGTTCCTGAACGTTGGGGATGGAAGTAAAGTTTCAGTCCTAGCATTAAGAACTCTTGAGCTATTTTTCAAAAGTAAAACTATCATTTTAAGTGATTGTCACTATTGTCCATCTTTTATGATGAACATAATATCTATTGGGCTCTTGGCCCAGGATGGTTATTGTTTATCAATAAAAAAATTATTATGATATTATTATTAATAATGTTATAATAATATAAAAATAATTGAAAAATAATATTTATATTTTATGATAGTCTGTTAGTGTAATATACACGTCAAACAAACGTCCAAAGCTAGATCATGTCTCCGATGCCTATCTTTGGCACCATAGGCTCGGTCATATAAACAAGAATAGGATAAATAAGTTAGTCAAGGAGAATATCCTTGACATCGATGATTGTGAATCATTGAATACCTATGAGTCCTGTCTACTTGATAAGATAACCAAATCATCTTTTACTGAAAAAGATGAATGGGCCACTAAGCTTCTGGATCTAGTACATACCGATGTATGTGGACCCATGAACATATGTGCTAGAGGTGGGTTCTACTACTTCATTACATTTACTGATGACCTATCTAGGTATGGGTATGTCAATTTTATAAAGAATAAATTTGATTCATTTGAAATGTTCAAATGATATCAAAATGAGGTAGAAAAATAACTTGGGAAGAGTATTAAAACTCTTCAATTAGATTGAGAAGGTGAATATCTTTCCAATGGATTTTTGACATATCTAGGAGAGAATGGGATTCTCTCATAATAGATCCCTCCTGGAACACCACAGCATAATGGTGTATCAGAAAGGATGAATCGAACCCTGTTGGACATGGTTTGGTCCATGATGGGTTTTGCGAGTCTGCCGATTTTATTCTAGGGTTATGCATTAGAGATTGCTTGTTATGTTTTGAACACTGTTCCTAGCAAGTCTGTTGCAAAGACTCCATATGAGATATGGACTGGCCGTAAGCTGATACTCTATCACTTTAGGATTTAGGGATGTCTAGCTTATATAAAATGTTTATAGCCAAAAAAGCTTGGACCTAGGTTCGATAAATGCTTATTCATTGGGTACCATGAAGAAACTAGGGGATATTACTTCTACCTTGCTGAAGAACAAAAAGTGTTCGTCAGCAATAGGATAGTCTTTTTAGAAGAGAAATTTTTTATGGAAGGAACAGCTGCCTCTAAAGTTGAGCTTGGTGAAGTTTGACAGGTAGAAGAACCGACACATTCTAGTGAACCTGCAAAACTAGATTTCACAAGATCAAACCCAGAGCCCATTGAAGAGGTACCTTTAAGGAGATTCAGTAGAGTACCATATCAATCGAATAGATACTATGATTTCTTGATCCAGAATGGTGATCCTATTGAACTTGATGAGAATGATGAGGATCCGATCACCAACATGGATGCTATGCTAAGGTCCGACTCTGATAAGTAGCTGGAAGCCATGAAGTCTGAAATAGAGTCCATGAAAGTCAACAGTATATGGACACTAGTTAATCCACCTGAAAGGATAAAATCCATTGGGTGTAAGTGGATTTTCAAAAGAAAAAGAAGCGCAGATGGAAAGGTGGAGACTTATAAAGCCCGTCTGATTGCCAAGGGATATCGTCAACGTTATGGTATTGACTATGACGAGATATTTTTTTTGGTGGCAATGCTCAAGTCCATTCGGATTATACTTGCGATAGCAGCATACCTAGACTATGAGATCTGGCAAATGGATGTAAAGATAGTTTTCTTAAATGGAGAGCTGGATGAAGAAGTGTATGTGATACAGCTTGAGGGTTTCACATCTACAAATGAGTCTAAGGTGTGCAAGCTTCAAAGATCTATCTATAGACTGAAGCAGGCATCTCGAAGTTGGAACATGCATTTTGATAAAGTGATCAGAATGTATGGCTTCGTTAAGAATGAAGAAGAACCCTACGTTTATAAATGGGCTAATGATTCTATAGTTGTATTTCTTATATTGTATGTGGATGATATTCTCTTAATTAGAAATGACATTCCTGCCCTATAGGGAATAAAAGTTTGGCTGTCATCTCAGTTCTCTATGAAAGATTTGGGAGAAGCTTTCTACATCCTAGGGATGAAGATCAATAGGGATAGATCTAAAAGATTGCTTGGATTGTCCCAGTCCACGTACATCGATACCATGCTGAAAAGGTTCAGCATGGAGAATTCCAAAAAGGGCTATCTCCCGATAGGCCATGAAATTACTGTCTCAAAGAGAAATTGTCCGACAACTCCTCAAGAGAGAGAGCATATGAGTAGAATACCATATGCTTCGATAGTAGATTTTATTATTTACATCATGACGTGTACGAGACCAGACGTGGCATACTCACTAGGGGTAGTGAGAAGATATCAGTTTGATCCGGATGAGCATCACTAGAAGGTTGTAAAGACAATCCTGAAGTATTTAAGAAATATCAAGAACCAATGGCTCATCTTTGGAGATACTGACTTGAAACTTGTGGGATATACTGATTCTAGTTTTCAGTCAGATTATGATGATAATAAGAGTATGTCAAGATATGTGTTTACCCTAAATGGTGGAGTGGTCTGCTGGAAGAGTTCTATGCAGCACACAATTGCTGATTCTATGTGTGAGGCAGAGTATGTCATAGCATCCGATGCTGCGAAGGAAGCAGTGTAGCTGTGGAAGTTTTTCGATGAGCTGGAAGTGGCACCCTCCTTGGATGGTCCAGTTCTACTTTACTGTGATGGTACTGGAGCCATAGCTCAAGCAAAGGAGCTGAAGGTACATCAACACATCAAGCATATTCTATGTTGCTACCACCTTATACGAGAGATCGTGGAACCAGATGACGTCAACTTTCGAAAGATTGACGAAAAGAAGAACGTGGCCGATCAATTTACTAAGGCTCTTAGAATCAAAAAGTTCGACAATCATAAATGAAAGATGGGTATTCGATACTGCTCTAAGTGGCTTTAGTCTAAGTAGGAGTAGTTGAAAATTATATCCTAAATCCAATCATCTAGATTGTAGATGGTTGAGCTAAATATAATTATAATTAAATTATTAATAAATAAAATTATTATTTTGATATTGTCATCATTTGATGCATCTTCCTATAATGAGCTCTTCTATGATGAAGTCTTTAGGACTATGTAGACTCAATAAAGATGAATCTATCATTTAGTCCTTAAACCAGTTCGTGATCAAATGATTCATTATTATCCAGGATGACAACGTATCGAGTATAGGTCATTGTGTGCCATAAGTGTTGGTTGTCCTCTTAACCAAGAAGTATGAAGATATTGTAATGGTATGCAGGTGAAGTGTAGGGGTACATTTCACTGAACATGATCCAACTGTGGAGCTCTCTTCTACCAAGAGTTGCTCGTGAAGGATATGGGTATATATGTCCCTTAGACCTGAGATCACTATGGTGACTTACAAGCAACTTACTTTACTTAGGTACCGGACTACCTGAATTTCTAATTCAGTGATGGAAGGCTACTAGGTGCAGTCAAGTACTTGGCTTATCGGTGCATGAATCAAGATGGGATTGACCCCTTCAACTATTGGAGCAAGTGCTTCATTGTATTTCAATTTAGCAAATCCTCGATCGGGGTAGTCCATATGATGGATGCTAAGTTTTGAAATACACTGTAGATGAATTTTAGGATTGGCAGTAAACCCTAGATCTTTCTTTGAGCATCGAAGTCAAGGGAATGAATTATACGATAACTATATGCCACAGGTTCATCGATATTGCATTGCAATTTTTTGATCTATCTGAACGTCGGATACCATTACTAGATGATCACATCAATTGGTACAGAAAATTAGTTTCTATGCTATCGACTTAGGATTCGAACCTATGGGGTCACACACCATAGGGATTTCTATCTGATCTGATGGCTGATATTGAGTCTTGATGACCTAGGACTCTATGGTCAAGAGTCTCACTGGACTGGGACTCTATGACCAAGAGTCCCACTGGATTGAGACTCTGAGTCCTACTTATCTGGGACTCTCTGATCGTGAGTCCTGATGAACTAGGATTCAATGACTAAGAGTCCTAGTGGACTAGAACTTTGAGTCCTACTCATTTAGAACTCTCTGATCAAGAGTCCCACTGGTCTAGAACTCTATGATCATGAGTTTGATTCGTTTGGAATACTGGGTTCAAGAGTCCCACTGGTTTGGGACGCTTCAGGAGTTTCATATTGATGGAACTCTGTTGACTAAATATCCACCCTATTGGGACTCTATATTTATTGAAGGATTAATTAGCAATTTGATTGCTAATTAGCTCAATTTGATTGAGCAATGAGGATTCGATCAAGTTTGATTGAATTTGATTTGATTCGATTTAACCCGATCAGGTCATGAGATGACCTAATCGCTATAGGAGATTTGACCCTGATTTGATCAGGACCTGTACCTAATTAACTTATAATTTGATTAGAATTTTATTGAGTTGGGTTAAGACTAAATTAGTTGTATTTATCTTGGTCTAATTAGGTCTAGATTAATTGATTTGGTTGAAATCAATTAAGACTAAGTCAAATAAGTTTGAATTTGAACCTTCCTTCTCCCTGTGCCACCCTACTTTTACTTTTCCACACCCTATCTCATGCACACTTTGGTTTTGCATGAGAATTATCACACGCAGAAGGCATCTATGGCCCATCCTCTTTCTTTCTTTGACTTGGTCCAAGTGTTGGATCAGATTGGATTTAAGTTGAATTTTGAATTCAACTTGAGTTGGTTGGTTTGGTTGAAACTTTCCTACTCCCTCTCATGCTTATCCATTCACCACGCCCCTTGAGAAATGTTATGTGATTTTTTTTGTGTATTTTCTAATGGTGGGTGCACAGAAGGAGAGTCCTTCTGCATGTAAAATATCCAGCGATGGGCGTTGGATAGGGATAAGAAGGTTTTTGAATTTGATGTTGGTTTGGAGGTTGAAATAAGTTCAACCTCCAAGCCTAATCATTTTCCATGTACTTTTCCCATGGTATTCATGTCAATAAATTATGAGAATTTTTATGCATGTAGAGAAATGGGTGAGCATTTTGTGATAAAAATTTTAGACTGATTGGGCCTTAGTTTTGGATGAGAAAAATCTTGGAGTGAAGGTGAGCAAGGTCCTATAGCACCTTACTTTTCTCTCATGCCTCTCTTCTCTTCTAATTTTCACCTCTAAGAATACCTAATTTTTAGATATGATCTAAATAGGGTTTATAGATCTAAAAGTTATCTTTTGATAAAATCTTGTTTCATGGAAAAACTCCATACAAAGATGGCGTGATAGGATTTTTAGTGTGTCAGGATTTTTGGGCCGAGTGAAATCCTAATTTTGGAAATTTGGGTTTGGATGGAGAGATCGAGTGCTATAAGCATTGGATCACCATCAAATTTAAAATACCTCTTCATCATCCTCCAATATTTGTGTTTTGATTTTTTAGAGTATCAAAAAAATCAAAAAGTAGATGATCGATCGGATCGATCGTGATCAACCATCAAAGGCCCTGGCAAGGAGCTAGCACTCCAGTGGGGCTGATCTGGATCAGGAGCTTTGAATGGACCAATCATAGAGGTCGGATAAGTATGCAGCTATAGTACAATGCTAGAGCCTATTTTGATGGATTTAGATCATGGAGATCAGCTATCCGCGCTAGGTATCGAGTTCTGAACTCGTATCGGTCAGCAAATATGATTTGCTGATCGATTGCATTTTATTTTTTTATTATACATTACCATATCTAGATCCTAAGTAGAGTAATTGATTAGATCAATACATGCTATAGAATTAATATTAGATTAATTTTATCTTCTGCTGTATTTTATTCAAAAAAAGTTTTCAATAAGCATGCCCTAAACCCTGCTCAATTTTCTACAATGGAGACACTGGTATGGCATCCAGATGAGATGTAGGAGTACATCTATGTTGAACATGACCAATGTAGCATTCTACTATCAAGAGTGCTAGCTAAGGCCAATGAATATAAGTGTCCCTCCGACCTGAAATCACCACGGTGACTTGCAAGCAACACACTATACTTTGATGTCAGACTGTCTATTTTTCTAATATAGGTTCGAAAGATTTTTGGGTACAATTAAGTATTTATGAAGTCAGTGTGTGAGTTAAGATGGGATTGATCACTTTTGATTAACTTCAAAAAGAAAATATCTAACTGTATTTTAATTTAGCAAAACCTAAGCCTAGGTAATCCTCATGAGGAGTCACGAGATTTGCAAAATTTTGAAACACAATAGAGATGACTTGTATGAGTGTTGATAGCTTACTCAAATTTATTTTGAGCATTATTGATCAAAAGAATGAATTATACGGTAACCATAGACTAGGATTATAAGAATGTTGCTTTGCATACATTCGACCTATCCGGACGTCGGGTATCATTGATTGATGGTCATTTTGATTGGTACAGAAATCAATTTTTGTACTACCAACTTAGGTTAGAACCTATAAGGTCACACACATAAGAGATTGTAATCTAATCCGATGGTTGATCAATGATTGAGAATCGTTCTAAGGTCAAACAATCAATACGATAGATGTTTGACCTAATGCAAATGTTGTAGGAGGATCAATTAGCAATTGGATTGCTAATTGGCTCAATTTGATTAAACAATAGAGCTGAGATTAAGTCAAATTAAATTAGATTCAATTAGAATTAGTTTGGACTTAATTGGGTTAAGTGCAATTAGTTTATTGAATAACCCAATTGTGAGGAAAAATAATTTCTAGTTGACTAGAACTTAAGTGTACCTAACTTCTAATTTGATTAAAAATTAAATTAGATTTAAATATGATTTAATTAGACTCCTAATTGGATTAAAATTATCTATTAAATAGGTTGACTCAAATCTAATTAGAAAAGGATTTTATTGGTTTGACCTAGTATATAAGAGAATCCAAGTTCGACTAGGATTCTATGTTCTCCCTTGCGCCACACCTAAGAGAGCCCACGCCCACATATTTGCTTCCAGATTTTTGTGAGATTTTTTCCATGCCAATATGAGATTTCCCACACCAATAATATCTGGTATTTCTAGAATATAATTTGACTTGTCCAAATTTAGAAATCTATTTTGATTTGGACTCTATTTGATAGAGTCCATGACCTCTAAAACTCCTCCCATCTTTGCACCATTTTTTCTCCATGCCTCCCTTTATTATGTGCCCATTTCTTTCTTTCCTTTAGCATTATTATCTGATCCCAATGCCAGAAAATTATTGGAAGGTGTCCAACTCTTGGATGCCTCCTAAATCTTCTCCCTAGAATCCTTGAATGACTAGGTTTGAGCTAGTCTTCCATGTTTTTAGGGAGCCCCTCCCATTCTTTAGTTTTGGGTGAGAAAGACCTCTGGTTTTTCATGAAAAAATAGATGAGAGAAAGGAAAAAGGCGTGGTGGTTATGGGAGCCAAGAATCTTGGAGAAGAGGCCTTCATCTAGACATCAAAATTTGATGTCTTGAAGGGACAAAGGTAAGAGAAGATTGTCTTCTCATGTTGTTTTTATTTAAGCTTTTCCTTCTTATTTTTTTTATATATTTTTATATGATAAAAAATCTATGAGAGAGAGAGAGAGAGAGGGCATGGGGATGGATGCTTTAAGAAGTTGGGGCATGTTGGTCCTCTTTGGACATGATCTGATCATGTCCTGATGAGAGAAGAAGAAGAGAAGAAAGGTCTTCTCTTAAGGTTTCCTTGAGAACTCTTCTTCTCTATTTATTTATGGGATTTTTCTCTGAGAAAAATCTAAGAATGTTAGATCTAGAAGCATGAAAAAAGTCTAGAGGAGGTCTCCTTTTGTCCTAACATAGAGATGTTTTCAGGACATCAATTGTTGATATCCAAAGAATGTTAGATCTAGAAGCATGAAAAAAATCTAGAGTGGGTCTCCTCTTGTCCTAACATAGAGATATTTTCAGGACATCAATCGTTGATGTCCTGAAAGAGAAGATCTGTCTTCTCTTAAAATATTTTTTCCTGTATTTTATTTTTTAATTTTTGGGAGATTTAAGGGTTGGATTTCTCCCTTATTTCTCCTTGTGTTCTTCATCTCTTGGAGTATCTAAGAGATTGGAAGAATATTTTTTAGATTAACCATCAAGAGGGATCTGCAAGAAGCTAGCACTTCAAGCGGATCTTCATTCGAGGAACTTCTGATTTATGTTGCAGTCTCGTGTGGACTATCTATAGAGGCTGAACACATGTATGGCTCCAAGCAACAAGCGCAACATCAGGACTCAACCGCGGTATTCTCAACCCATACGAAGGTAAGAGATTTGATCTCTTCTCTCACCTAGATGCAATCTAAGAATTTGATCTAGAACTATTCTAGATTTAGGATATTGATCTGATCAATACCAAAGCATTTTAATTTTCAAATTTATATATACATTATGATATGTTTTAGGTCCTAGATGTAGGGTTTAGTAATTAGATTATATGTTTTAGTAGATTAAATAGTTTAATCGACATCTTTCGTTATGATTTATTTTACAAAAGTTTTGAAATACAAGCATGAAACCCTGCATATTTCGCAACAACCTCTGCCCAGTGCTCCACCTAAAATCAAAGTTCACCGATGCCACAGAAGGCAACTCTATAATCAAGTTCCTCGAGGCCAACCACTCAATGCTACACTATTGAGTCTGCCTTGTCGCTGCCCCTTTTGACCCTCCACACTCCGCAAACATGTCGAAGACATCTCGGATACATCCCACCTAGCGAGCTCCTCCGAAACCACCAAGAGCTCATTCGACTCTTCACTCTCAATGACTGAATCGATGGAATCAGACTTGTCTCCTACCTTGCACCTTTTCCAAAATAGACACTCTCGCTTAAAGTACCTTGCTTCACCACATTTGAAGCATCTCTTGGATCCCTTGTTGCCTCTTTGCTAATCCTTCTTCTTCTCTTTCCTTAGTTTTTATTAAACTATGATATTCTCTTGGAAGACTTCTCTCTTCGCCATCCATTTTCATTGTTCATTGGATTTTAGAACTGATACGATCTCCTCATACACCAGTGTCTCCTTATCATACAGCAACGTTGTTACCAATGGATCGAAGCTCTCAGGTAGCGAACATAGCAGCAATAAATTTTTATCCTTCTCTTCGAGATCCACCCCAATATTAAGTAAATTCATGCTCATCCGATCGAACAGCTGAATATGCCCCGCAAAATTCTTGTCCTCTTGGATTCGAAGGCTGTACAGTTGCTTTTTCAGCATCAAGTTGTTGCACATGTTCTTTCCCATGCACAACTAACGTAACTTTGACCATAAACCCTAAAATGTTCTCTCCTCCAACACGCTATACAGTACCTCATCTACCAGATAAGCCCTAATGTGGCATATGCCCTTTTCTCCATGGACACCCATTCTTTATCTATCATCTCCTTCGGCCAATCTTCCATGACCGAATCTCGTCTCATTTGAACTAGCAGATCCTCTACCCTAATCTTCCACATCGTGAAACTTTTCTTTCCATTAAACTTCTCAAATCCTACCTTTAACATGCTATTCTCCATGATCGAACTGAATAAAAAATAACAAACAGGTAGATTTAAAAATTATCTTATCTAGGGATGGTGGATAGCAGCTCTTAGATCTCTTTCTTCCTCATGAAGCCTAAAGAAAATCTTCGATCTAAATCTTGCTGCTGATCTCTATCGAAACATGATCTCTTTCCTCCTCCATGCTCAATCAGGCTCTAATACCACTTGTTGGAATAATCGATACTGCTCTGATACCAATTATTGTGCCTACAACTGCTCAAAACCATAATCGTTGATCCAATGTCTTGTGCAAATCTGGGTATTAATCTAGAAATATGAAGAGAGCAAAAGTTGATGGCCGACACCTAGGGCTTAAAGTTGGAACCAAAGAGAGAAGAGAGAGGAAAGTAAGGTAGAAAAGCTATTTATTGATTCCACTCTATTGTAAAAGATACAATACTTGGGTTTATATATCCTAGAATTTCTCTTACACCACATGAACCTTAATAAACCCAAACTCCAGTTGAAAAACTTTTCTAGGCTAACCCAATATAAGAAAGCACTCACCAAGCCCATGTACACCCATATCTCCATTCTTTCATCCCTTGGATCTAAATCTGATCCATACATGAGTTAGCCACCTTAAGACCTTATTGGACCAGGCATTAAGACCATGGGATAAAAACATATCCTAGACCCAAATAGAAAATTCCATCCAGTTCTGTTTACCACCGTCGAGCTAGTTCTATTAGAAGTTAAGCTAGTTTGACTGTGTTTTATTTAAACCTTATCTTCTATCTTGCTGAGATAGTCGGCTCGATTGTGCCCTGAGCCAGCTCAATCTCAGCCCGAGTCGGCTTGACTACGTAGCCGAGCCAGCCCGCATGTGTGTCAGCCCTTTATCTTAACTGATTCTTCTTCTGGTTTTGGTTTCTTACTCCATCTTGTGTCCTAGGTCTTCGGAGCACCTAGCAAGCCCCTCAAGGTTCTCACACCTGAACCTCAAGTTCGTGCAGGGCTACACGCCATCTTCACCTAGGATAATTTCTATCCTAATCCTAGGACTCATACCCATCCTAGTATTCCAAAGCCAATGTCCTGACTCCTCTTGTAGCCTTCCAAGACTTGGGAGCACTACACCAAATCCTACAATTGCAACCAACTCTGGTCTCTAGTTCATGAAGCTCACCATATCCAAAATATTGCTCCAATCCTTAACTAATCAGACCCACCATTTGCACGAAATGAAGTTATGATTGGGACCCTCATCGTATCTAAAATATTGAGCCCAACATGTTCTTCATCTCATAGCATCTAATGCCTAATAGTGTGGTTGCATCTTCCTGGTGCAATTGAACCATTGTATCCAGCCAAGAGCAATCAACCCTGAAAAGAGCCTGCATAACTACAATGGTGGAAGACCGCACGACTTAATATTTTATAAAAAAATTTAATTTAGGTCTCATCCTTAATTAGTCATAACTGTTATGACTAACCTAGTGGCATGGGCTAGCTTGAATTATTGGCAACCTAATTTAAAACTCAATCGATCAAATTGGCTAGATAAGTAAGATTGGTGGGAGGGATATGCCATTAACTCATCATAGACTCAATCTATGCGAGTAGCTCCTAATTAATGACCATTGGTCGAACTGCCATACTTATCTTAGACATCAATTAGTCAAGTTAGAATCGATCAGATTAGCCTACAATGCAAGCTTGAACTGCTGAGCTAAATTAGATCTTTAGTTGATTGATAACATATGGCTATTAATTGATCTGACCAAACTTACAACTATTTAGGTTGGTCAAAGAGAACTCGTGATCCCATACTAACCAACATTTGATTCGGTTTGATCAACCGCTCATGCTAGACCTAATCAAGCTACCCACATCCTGAACCCATGTTTTATGAAATTGTCTTAGATCTTTAATTCATAATTTTAAATCTATTCAATTTCATATCTTAGTTCTTAATTAAGTGCAACATATCATGGGTTTATATGCATACCATAAAATTCACTAGTTTAGATTTGGAAACTATTTTCATAATCTAAACAAATTTACATGCACCATAAAATAGATCCTAGGATTTTTGGATCTAGGTTTAGTAGAAAGTACATTTTTTTGCTATTCTTCTTCACGAGGACCATCACAAGTGGCACCTCCATATGCCATAAGAGCACCCCATCGAATGAAAAGAGAGAGCTTTTAAACCCTTCTTTTCCTTATGATCGGATGGCCATTGTGACTATCTCATTTCGAGTATTTTGCTACTAAGATATAAAGCTAGATCTACATTATGCATATATCTCATATATGATAATAGATCCAACCTAAACATGCTTTGTACATATACATCTCATGTATCTTTGAAAACCACATTTCATTAATTTTCAATCTAATATTACCTTTTGATCTAATCAATAGAGTATTATTTATATCTATAAATCATCAACCTAGCTCTGATACCAGTTGAAGGAATGAATCAACTAGCCGGATTGGATTGAATTAGATGCAATGGAATTCAAAACTTTTGAATCTGATCTAACAATTTGTTCATAGATTTAAATATGAATGAGAGCATATAAACATGCAAACAAAGGGGTGATCACATCACCTTTGTGTGGGTAGATGATCTTCATAGTCCGATAATCAAAATCTTTGATCGAGGTCCACTATTGAGCCGCGTACGTGCCCAACCTCTATAGGTATCCACTTGAGCTCGGATCTGGATGTCTTCTTCAATTTTGATCCACCTTCAGCAAGTCGGATCTAGAACTCTTAGATACCTTCGATCTGAGAGTTGGCAGCAACTCGATCAATGCTTGATTGCTTTCTCCTTCTTCTGTAGCGTAGATAGCATTGACCCTTTGAGTACTTCAAATGAGATCAGCCCAACTTCTTTAGGCATGGGAGAGAGGAAGTGAAGGAAAACAAGGCATAGAAGAGGAAAGATAGGGCTCTAGCAGGTTCTAAAACTCCAATGCTAAAACATTTAGCAGGTTCCTTATTTATAGAAATAGAAAACTAAGAGTCCTTAGGCTTTAAGTTATTGATCGGATTAAAGACTTAAAGCAGAAGGACTCCCAGAAGGATCTGGCACCCCACTTCTACTTCTATATAATTTTTTGTCAAACAAAAATCATCTGGGCATGCACCACCCTTATCTAGATAAGGGTGGTTGGCGCCCCATAACCTCCTCCTCTTGTTTGAAGTTTAAAAGCAAACAAACTCCATCTCATCCTTATCTATAAGAGGTGCACACCAAGAGATAACCAAGGGGCGTGCACCCCTTCTCTATTTTTTAGATGGTGCATGCCCCTAGAGAAAATCTAGGGGTCGTGCACCCCTCTCATCTACACAAAGAAAAAGAAAAAGGAGGGGGCAGCCTAAACTTGGTGCCCCCTTATCCTTATCTAATCAGGAGACCTAGGTTATGCCAACTATTGGTGTCCCTATGAACCAAATTTAATTTGGCTATGCCCTATCTAATAGGAAACTCAAAACAATAGAAATTAGGTTCAATCATATGCTAGCATGATTTTCCTGAATCCAATAGGATCAAATTCAATCCAATTAAACTATATGAGTCTAATTGAAACATCCAAAATCAAAACCCTTGATTGTGTGACCTTATAGGTCTAATTTTGCATGATAATGGGATATGTCATGATCTCCATCATTAACATTATTGAAACTCTTTTCGATGGATCAAAACTCTTTCCAATTCATCCAATTAGAATTATCGATCATCAAGATAATTCTAATTGATCCCATAATTCTCTAGTGACACCTAGCAGTATGTAGTGACAATCCATCAGAACTAAATTAGAATCTCTTGGTAAATTTATCGTGTGATTCGATTCTTCTAGCATAAGTCTCTATAGGACCAAGGTTATGATTAACTCGTCAAACCTCATATCCGTCATATGATAGAATTAATCGATTCGAGTCCGATGTGAAATCTTAATAGAAACTCCTTTTTATTTTTCACACTACCATGGCCATGGGCTTTAGGACTCAATCTCATGATCTTCATAGGACTACTCCTTCTCTACTGAGGTTGATAGATCCCATCTTGGTATAATTCAATTACTACAATTAATATACTATAGCCAACATACACCTCAAGGTTCTATATAACTAGGAGACCGAGTTATGGTGTAGTCAAACTATAGCACTCTTAAGGTGAACTACTGATGCACCTTAGGTTAGAGAATCAAACACACAATTATAGCAACGAGCATATCACCGATGAGAAGATAGACTTCTTTATGACTGCTCAAAATAGTCACACTCAGTATCCTTGTTCTTAACAAGAATCTATACTTTGGCTCTGATGTCTCTACACCATAGATTCAAGACTCATCTACATGAAGGAAGCAATTATACATCAATCTTCTGGATCGATCACCATCCTTATGATGATCCTATGATCTAAAATAATTATGAGTTAATTATAATAATAAATATCTCAAATTCTCAACTCTTGAGAATATGTGTTATTATACATATTAACCCAATGGATGATTCACAGATACAAATGTGAATGATAAAATAATCCAAATTTTATTAATAAGTCAAATATTATAAAATATGCCCATAGAAAGATTTAAATGTGTTGGCCAATCTAGCTTCTAGGGCATACATCTAACATTTAGTTGGCTAACATTGTGACTTGATCAGCTAACTGACTTTCTAGGTTGGCTTAGAAAACTTGTTGATTTATATTACTTTTTGAGTTCTTCTATCTCTAAGACTGAGTCAACTATCTTTCTTCATGAGTTGGCTATGCTCTAGTCTTGGTTGGCTAAGTTGATTATAAGGTCGGCTTAGAAAAAATATTTGAAATCTTCATCTTTCTATCTTCCTCCTAAGTCTGAGATCTGGTTGGCTATCCAAAAGCTTGAGTTGGCTAAGACTCAGTCTTGGTCAACTTAGATAAAAACATAGTTAGCTAAGGATGTTCCTCTGATTTTTTTTTGGTTTCTATCTTTTCCTCGGATGGAGACTACTTTGGCTAAGCTTCTCATTTGGTCAACTCAGTGACATGCTAAATAGAGTTTTAGATAGCTTTCCTTGATCCAACTTGTTCTAGCTAGACTTATCTTCTCAAACTTAATTTGTGCATATATAAGCTTGTTGAGAGGTACTTTTAGACTAGACTTTCCTTTATAAACTTGGTTTCTTTACTTCTAACCATAGATCTTTAACTTGGGAATATGAACTTTCTTGAGAGGATTTCTTTTTGAATAGGCTAATTAAGCATATTGAGAAATCCTACAATCACTCTCAAAAACATCATCAATAAATATGATTTGTACTCAAACATCTTTGACATCATCAAAGTCAATTCTAGGGCTAATACCTCATAGTCGGCTAACTGTGTGACTTGATCGACTAATTGACTGCCAGGTCAGCTAAGAGAACTTGCTGAATTATAATGCTTTTTATATTTCTCCATCTCTAAGATTGAGTTGGCTATCTTTCTCTATGAGTCAGCTGAGCTTCAGTCTTGGTCAGCTAAGATATTTGCTAGATTGGCTTAGAAATTTTTTTTAAATACCTTTCTATCTTCATCCCAAGTCTGATATTGGGTCGGCTATCCAAATGTTTAAATTAGCTAAGACACTATCTTGGTCAGATAAGATGAAAATTTAGTCAGCTAAGTGACTTCTTCTAAATTTTAACTCTTTCTGTCTTTCTCTTAGACTAAGACTAGGTCGACTAAGTTTCTTACTTGGTCAACTCAAAAGCATATCAAGTGTGCTAAGATTGATTTTTAAGTAGCCTTTCTTACTCAAACATATTCTAGGCTAGACTTGTTTTCTCAAACTTAATTTGTATATATTTAAGCTTATTGAGGGGTCCTTCTAGATTAGACTTTTTCTATTTATCCAAAACCCTTCATGCCAACATCAATTTCTTTGCTTCTAAATATGAGTCTTTCACTTGGAAACATAATGTTCACTTAAATTTGAGAGAGCTTCTTCTTGAATGAATTTAGCCATTGAGTATTGTAAGAAATCTACAATCACTCTCAAAAGCATCATTAGTAAACATGATTTGTACTCAAATACTTTTTGATATCATCAAAATCAATTATAGGGCTAATAATCTCCTTCTTTTTGATGATGACAAAATCTTTTGAGTACCACCTTGCAAGCACTAAAAGTTTTTAAAATTTTAATAAGTATTTATCAAATTTTTAATGAAACTCCTCCTTTTTTATGTAGGAAAGGCAGGGTTGTTGATATAAAATTAATTTTATCAAATTTTAAGATGGCATTAAATTTTAAGCACTTTAAACAACTTTCTAAAATAGAACTCCCCCTTTCTTATATAGATAGGCAAAATTTCAAAAGTTGCACATTTCATTAGTCAAAATTTTCAGAAATTTTCATTTCTCTTTTAATTACTTTTCTCATTCCTTTATTCTTTTCTTCCCCTTTTGGTCATAATCAAAAATATAGTAAAAGTACATTAAGACATCGGTATATATCAAATAGATATGGACCAATCAATTTTTCATACAATCATTCAATTACTCATTTCAAGAGAGTGCTCATTCATTTCATAAAAGCATAATATGTCATTGAAAAATAAGATGTTTATATAATATTAAAGGGCCTATCTGAAAGAAAATCATATTTTCTGCCATAGGATCGTGCAGATCTGATCAGATTTGGGGTAGATTTTCTAAAAAAAATTTTCTACAATCTGATCAGATCTACGAGTTCTCAGATTAGATCGAGGTGATCTGATGTTAAAAATTAAAATAAAATTAAATTAGATTTAATTTCATACCTTGTTTTGGTAATCTAATTATCCTGCGATGATCTTGATCTTTTCTGAGGTTCTGGAAGGAGCCATGCATGTGCTTGGCCTCTACCAGTATCCACTTGGACAGAATCTAGATGTCTTCTCCTCATGAATCTTTTCTCCAAAGATCAGATCTAATCTAATATAGAGATCCTTCAAAATAATTTTTGAAGGCAATGTGTCCGTCTCACAAACACCATCGCATAGATGCTAAATCTTGGAGCAAAAATCTTGGACCTATTTCTCTGATTTGTGCCTAACTTTTTTAGGCTTTTAGAAGATAGGAAGAGAGAGGATAGAGGGGGTGTGGGATATTAGGGATGATAGCCTTTAGGCATGAAAAATTATTTCTTTCATTGAATGCTCTTTGATGTGAGAAAGTTTTAATGTCCAACGCCACTTAGAGTCCCAATTTGACCAAATAACCAATTTATTTTAATAGTTGGGACTCTAGGACTTATTCCCCATGTAGAGAATCAAATCCTAGCTAGTTTTCATGCCAAAAATCCATCAAAAAGGGGGCAGCATGAGTAGATAAGGAAGAGTCTACTGCGCCTAGTACTCTTCCCTCAAAAGTTTGATCCAAATTAAACTCTATCATAACTTAGTCTAGACACCTCCAAAAATCATGAAATTTGGTACACCCAATGTATGACTCGTGCTCTATACATAACCAAAAATCAAAGCAAAATGATTTTCAAAGAATTTTTTAGAAGCATTTGATCAGGTGACACTCAATTCTTCAAGTAGGTCAACTTTTGACCCTAGTCCAATTGCACTATGAATGGATTTAATTTCTACAATTAATCTGATCTGGATAGATTCTAGTTAGATAAAAATAAATTCATTCAAGATATAAGAATGAGTCAAATTAAATTTGACTTGATTGGGATGAATCAAAAAGATTACAGAAGGAGAAAGTCAGGCTCAATCGTGTGCTAGCATGACTACCTTGAACATGATTGGATCTAATCCAAATCAATTGAACTAGGTTAGCTCAATTGATAATATCTAGATCCAAACCCTTATTTGTATGATACAGTTATGTTCAATTCCATGTGGTAATGAGACATGTCATGATCTCCATCATCGACATTATCGAAACACCTTTCGATGGACCAAAATTTTTTGATTCATATAATTAGAATGATCGATCATCAAAATCATTCTAATTACTCCCAAAATTCACTAGTGACACCTAGTAGTATATGGTGGTAACCCATCAAAACTAAAATCAAACCTCTCAGTATAGCTACCTATGTGATTGGGTTCTTCTATCTTGAGTTCTAATAGGATTATGATTAAGGTAAACTCATCAAACCCAATATCCGTCATATGAATTAATCATTCGATTTGAGTCCAATATGAAATCCTAATAGAAACTCTTTCTATCATCTTCACCCTACCATGGCCATGGGCTTATGGACTCGATTCTCATGATTATCATAGGGCTACTCTGAAGGAAAATCCAGATTTCTCGGTCCAGATTCGTTTAGATCTGATCAGATCAAGAGATATATTTTAAAATTTTTCTCTTTAATCTAGATTAGATCTGGAATGTTTTAGATCTAATTCTTATTATTTTAATAATTAAAATAAAATTAGATAAATTAAATCAAATTTAATTTATCTTGAAGTGGGTAATCCTATTACCCGATGATGATCCTATGAGCAGCGAAAGGTTCTGGATCTAGCTACGCAAGTGCCTGACCTCTATCAATATCCACTCAGGCTGGATCTGGAGATCCTCTTCTTCTCTATCACATCTATAAAAATCAGATTTGGATCTGATCTGGAGGATCTTCAAAACTCTTTTTGAAGATCAGTAGTTGTCGTTTGCAGCAGCGCAGCCTTCTAGCTTTCAGTCGCCTTTCTCTTGATCTGGATCGCACCAACCAAGGTCCAAAACTACTTTTGGATGTGGAGAGGAGAGGGAGAAGGTGGGTTTGGCATGGAGGAAGGAGGGGAGAGGCAGCCTTGGGGCATGGGAATTTCAATTCTCCAATCTTAATTGAGTTGGGCGCAGGGTCTTATTTATAGACTATCTGTGATCCAACTCCTCTTCTTCCCAACCAATCACAACCCTTTGTGAAATCAGATCTAAATCTGATTGGTGGGAATAGAGTCCCCTGGATTCCTCCTTAGAGGGCGCCTAAGACCAGTCAAAGTTGGTTCTTAGGAGAACTCTAATTGGAATCCAAAAAGGAGATGGAGTCCTTGTCCAACAAGGACTCCTGGGCGCCTCCACTTGGGCACACGCCAAGGGTGGCGTGCGCCCTCCTCCTTGCCAGGTTCTGGCAGGGGGACAAGGCCCCCACCAGCTCTCCAATAGGTGCATGACATGTGGTCAAAAGTCAAAGTGTCAATGGTCAACATTTGACCAGTCAAAGGTCAGACTTTTGACCAAAGTCAAAGGAACAAGAAATGGCAGGTGACCAAAAATGGCAGGTAATGTCTTACAAAATAAGACAACCTTTTCTGACTTGGACAACCTCCAGTCAGACCATATGAAGGCCTCTGATTGAGCACAAACTCCTTTGGCTCAGTCAGGACAACTTATTTATGATAGTAAAAGAAGAACGTTAGGTTCAATCGAGTGCTAGCACGATTTCCTTGAACCTAATTGAATCTCATTCAGATCAATTGAACTAGATCAGTTCAATTGATGATCACCAGATTCAAACCCTTGTTTGTGTGACCCAGTTAGGTTCAGTTCTGTATGGTAATGGGATATGTCATGATCTCTATCATCGACATCATCGAAACTCCTTTCGATGGATCAGAACTCTTCTGATTCGAACAGCTAGAATGATCGATCATCTAAATCATTCTAATTGCTCCCAAAATCCACCAGTGACACCTAGCAGTATATGGTGGCAACCCATCAGAGCTGAATGCGAACCTCTTGGTGCAGCTACCTGTGTGATTAAGTTCTTCTATCTTGAGCCCCGATCAGATTAGGGTTAAGGTGAACTCGTCAAACCCTAGTCTCTGTCATATGATGTAATCATTCGATTCGAGTCCAATGTGAAAATCTAAATAGAAACTCTTTCTATTATTTCACTCTGCCATGGCCATGGGCTTCTGGACTTGATTCTCATGATCATCATAGGGCTGCTCCTCTACCACCGAGGTAGATAGATTCCATCTTGATGCAATCCAGTTCCTACAATGAACATGCTATAGCCAACATACACCTCAGGGTTCCATATGGCTAGGAGACCGAGTAATGGTGTAGTCAAACTATAACACCCTCAAGGTGAACTGCCGATGCATCTCAGGTCAAAGAACCAGACACACTACTGCAGCATCGAGTCAGTCATTGACGAGAAGGTAGACTTCCTAATGACTACTCGAGGTGGTCACGCTCAGTGCCCTCGTTCTCTAACGAGTACCTGTACTCTCGCTCCGGTGTCTCCACACCGTAGACTCAAGACTCATCTACTAAAGAGAAGCGATCGTACACCAACCTTCCGGATCAATCACCATCCTCGTGATGATCCTATGGTCGGGAGCATGTTTATGAGTTAATAATGATTATTCATGTCTTAAATTTTCAACTCTTGAAAATATGAATTATCATTACCATTAACTCAAAGGATGTATCACAGACACTAAATACACATATGTGATAGAAAATAACCCATTTTATTGAATTATAGTCAAAATTATAATTTTGCCCCTAGAAGTGTATTACAAGTGTCAGCCAATTCTGGCTTCTAGGGCACATATATCTAACAATCTCCCACTTGTCCTAAAGCCAATTGGCTACAAGTCTAAGTCCCATCTTCTCAAGGTGGGCTTCGATCTTCTGCTGGCCCAACGGCTTTGTAAGTGGGTCTGCCACATTATCTGCGGAGTTGACTCTCTTGACCTCAACGTAACCTTTCTCAAGGTAATCGCGGATGAGATGATATCGCCGCTCAATGTGCTTGGACTTCTGGTGAGACCTCGGCTCCTTAGCAAGGGCTATGGCGCCATTGTTGTCGCAGTAAAGAGGAATGGCATCTGATGGCATTACTCCAATTTCTGCAGCAAACTTCTTGTACCAGAATGCTTCCTTTGCAGCCTCTGATGCAGCTATATATTCTGCTTCCATGGTGGAATCTGCTATCACAGTTTGCTTGGAACTCTTCCAGCTGACAGCTCCACCATTGCACACAAACAGACTTCCAGATGTCGACTTTCGATCATCTATATCGGACATGAAGTCCGAGTCTGTGTATCCTGAACTTGGAGTTCTCCATTACCAAAGACCAACATCATATCCTTAGTTCTTCTCAAGTACTTAAGGATACATTTCACAGAAGTCCAGTGTTCTTCACCTGGATTTGACTGATATCTGCTTGTGACACTCACAGCATGGGCTATATCAGGTCGTGTACATAGCATGGCATACATGAGGCTCCCTATTGCAGAAGCATAAGGGATCTTGCTCATGCGTTCTATTTCCTCAGGTGTGCTGGGGCACATCTTCTTGGAAAGATGAATACCATGTCTGAAGGGTATTAATCCCCTCTTAGAGTTTTCCATACTAAACCTCTTTAGTACTTCCTCTATGTACATCTTCTGTGAAAGTCCTAGCATCCTATTCGGTCTATCCCTATAGACCTTAATTCCTAGAATAAAGGATGCTTCACCTAGGTCTTTCATGGAGAATTCCTTGGACAACCACATCTTGACTGATGTCAACATGGGAATATCATTCCCAATAAGGAGGATGTCATCCACGTACAATACGAGGAAGACAACAGCGCTCCCACTGACCCTTTTGAAAACACATGGTTCCTCTTCATTTTTGATGAAACCAAACTTTTTGATCACATCATTGAAACGAGTGTTCCAGCTCCGAGATGCTTGCTTAAGTCCATATATGGACCTTTGCAGCTTGCAAACCTTGTGATCAGTATCACTGGATGTGAAACCTAGCGGCTGTTCCATATAGATATCTTCCTCAAGATATCCATTTAGGAATGCCGTTTTCACGTCCATTTGCCATATTTCATAATCGAAATAGGCTGCAACTGGCAAGCAATGTGCGGATGGATTTTAGCATAGCTACTGGGGAAAAGGTATCCTGATAGTCAATGCCTTCACGTTGACTATAACCTTTTGCCACTAGTCTAGCCTTGAATGTCTCCACATTCCCATCTACACCAATATTTCTCTTGAAGATCCATTTACACCCAATAGGTACTATACCTTCTGGTGGATCTACCAAGGTCCAGACTTGGTTTGAGTGCATCCAGTCAATTTCTGACTGCATTGCCTCTAGCCAATTTCTCGGATCGATATCTGATATCGCCTCATTATAGGATTTTGGGATCATCACCATTGAGCACCATTACCTACGAGGTAACATTTTCTCTACTTTCCTCTGAAATAATACCTAGTATCTTTCAGGGAGGATGGAAACTCTTTCCGATCTATGAGGTGGAGTAGGTAAGTATTCTTATTGGCTCAACCTGATTTGGTTCCAATTGGTCCTTAGCATCGTTGTACTTGTGAGACTTTCTCATCAAGCTTAATCTGCTTTCCAATGCCGCTATCTTGAATAAACTATTTTTAAGAAAGATAAGCATGTCGACTCACAATCACATTGTGGTCTTCTGGAATGTAGAAATAGTATCCTAATGACTCTTTAGGATATCTTATGAATCGAGCTCTTGAAGGACCTAAACTTTAACTTGTCCGCTTGTTGTCCTTTGCACTAAGCTGGACAACCCCAAATTTTGAGATGACTCAGACTTGGTTTCTTACCATGCCATATCTCATACGATGTGGTAGGAACGGTCTTAGAGGAAACCTATTCAGTAGATAAATTGAAGTTAACAATGAATGTTTCCAAAAAAAATCAAGGAGGTCTGTGAAGCTCATCATGGATCAGACCATATCTAATAGAGTCTGATTTCTCCATTCTGAAATCCCGTTGAGTTGAGGTGCTCCTGGTGGAGTCCATTGAGAGACTATGCCATTATCCTTGAGATAGTCTAGGAATTCTCGACTAAGGATTCACCTCCTCATACTGATCGAAGACCTTAATGGGTTTTTCAGTTTGTTTTTTCTATTCCATGGTCTGAATTCTTCGAACTTTTTAAAGCTTCAAACTTGTTGTCCAATAAGACTATACACGATACCCATACCTAGTAGATCATCGGTAAAGATAATGAAATAGACAAATTGGCTCTAGCCGGCACATCAAATGGGCCCGCTACACATCAGTATGTACTAGGGCAAGGAGATCTGTGGCCCTCTCCCATGTCATACAAAAGGGAGTTTGGTCATTTTGCCTTAAGAGACAGATTCGCAAGTTGGATATGACTCAAAAGTCAATTGGACTCAACAGCCCATTTTTCTCCATTTTGTTGATCCTATCTTCTGCTTATGTACCTAATCTTAGGTGCCATAGATATCTATCATTTGGACTATTCCCTAGGTCATTGGCATTCACATTTTGCTCGATAGTTAGAATAGGTACAATCATATGTAGCTGATAAAGATCATTAAATAAGAAAATCATTTAGCAATTTATTATATTTCCTAACAGGAATCTGTACAATGGTCCTTCAAGAAATGCGTAGTCACATAGCCTTCTTGTGCTAAGAGCATGAAACAAAAATCGCATTCCTGCGCCGTCAGCGTGCAAGCATATATACAGTCTTTCAAAACTAAGTCTAACCAGAATGGTAATCGAAAGAGGGTATGCTTTCCCACCGCCACTTCGGATGAAGCAGCACACTCTTGCTCCACTACTGATCTGGCTGCATAGAGGATTATAGTTCTCCATCCCTCAGCGACCTCCTTGCTATCCTCAAGACCCTGCATGGAAGTGCAACGGATGAGCTACTAGAACCAAAGATCACCCACCCAACTGGATGCAAGTGAGAACACCATGAAGGTGTAAAGTTATAACGATGCATGAGCTCTCCAGAAGGACCTTCCTTCTTAGTTCTTTAGATGGCCCAGGTATAGATAGGATAGTTCCGCTTCCCTATGGCCATCGCTGTTGCAATGAGAAACACTTTCCTTTGACATCGAACTTTTTTCTTTTGGCTACTATCTTCTTCTTCTTTGTTTCCTTCCACTTCTGCTTTTTCACAGACTTTCTTTTTTCTTTCCATAAACTTTTTTTTGGAAGAAGTTTCGTTCCATAGCAAGAACTAAGCCTTTAGAAACTTTTCATAGAAAGCTCAACGGTGACCTACATATTCATTATTCGACCAAGGAAATTTTGAAGTTATGGTCATGTGGTAATCTTCATGTGAATGCATATGCATTCAATCAAGATTGCAGAAGTGATATCGTTCTGCAAATCAAGTCTAACTTCACACCGAGCTTTCCAAGCTCTTCCCATGGGTCCTTGATCATCATTAGATATAACTTGGACTGACTGTCCATCACACATCTTAGTTCTTAAAAAGTCATTTCGTGACTAATATTGGCTGCACGACTTCTGTTCACCAAAACATCTCCTGCAGTGTGAGTCCAACATTTGGCGAGCAGTTTCAATATCTTCATGTTAGTGCTGGAGGCTCATCAGACATTCGAGCCAACATGTAATATCTGGCCTTATTATCTTCGTCTTCCATTTTTTCAGAAGATGCTCTTTGTTCAGTTGACTGGAACAAGCTGGGTAGTGGGAGGTCCTGGTCCCAATTAACATAGTTAACCTTTTTGAAAACCCAAAATAAATTTTATAGTTCCCTGAGCAATCTTTAATATTTGGATCCGATCGAGTCTGTGTGTATTCAGGATACGTGCTATGGTGGACCAAACATTTTTCTATAAGAGGTCAAAGATTCTAGTTAGATACGTGATCATGACTTGACCATTTATTTAAGGAATTTTATTTTTAAATAAATTAGCTTCATTATTTCTTGGATCCCATACACTGCGCCTCTAATACGAGATGCAAAAATCCTCCATGATTAATGATTTCAGTGGTGGTGTGTCTCACCAATGACTCAACTCACCCTCACCTAACAGTTATTGGATGATGGTTTAGCAATGATATGAACAATCTTGTTTAATGATTCTCTATTCATGGTGCACCCTAAACTTGATCTCTAATTCATGAATCTCATCATATCCGAATTTTGATTCCACTCCTTAGTTTAAGTCAGACCACCATTGCACACAAAACTAGATTCCTAATTAGTTCTCACCGTATCCAAAATATTGAGCTCAACTTATTCCTCCAGCCCATAGCATCCAATGCCTAATAGATATGTTGCA